>CANUEX010030210.1:0-54266 GCA_948099535.1 Jatropha multifida | reverse complement strand
TGATTTAATTCATCAATTTTAAGTTAGTTTGTAAGTAGAGAAATTAAAGAAAATGGAGGAGAGAAAGAGAGAGAAGGTGGCGTGGAAGTGGAGAAGAAGAAGAGAGAATAGTGTTTTGGATAAGTTGTAGATTTTAAGTAGTAAAGTCAAACTTGGTTACTTCATTTTATATCATATGGATGGCTAAAATTAAGTCTCTAGTATTCTCATCCAAGGGCTCTAAATATTCATCAAATAGTTATCTTCTAATTATTATTTAACTCCACCAATTCATTAAATTAACTCCATAAAAATAATTCTTCGATTATTTCTTAACATACTACACTAGAAAATACTATTCATTAAATACCTTAATTCTCCAAAAATATTCATGAAATATTTTCTACCCACCTAAATTATGCAAACATGCTCCAAAAATATCAAATCAAGTATTAGACATGCATAGTAACTTTTTCGGATCGAAATAATACCAAGTCCCCAACTAGTGGTACTATTCATAGACCGCTAAACTACTATTCACCAATAATTTATTACTTACTTTGTTATAAAAAATTTATATCTTAACTTTAATTAATTAAGACTAATCACATAAAATCTAATTAACTCCATAAATATTAATTATGTTCAATACCATTACCGGGTCCAAATAAAATATTATTTTTCTCTCGAGTGATACCATTCATGACCTGTCCAAATAATATCATTTTAAGATCCAAAATTTAGGAGTGTTACAAATTTAATCAAAATAGTTTGGAATAGTGATTAATATACACTAAATCCTACTAAGGGAGTGCAAAATCACTGACCGAATTGAAAACCGGTTGGGTATTAAAGAGAGGTTCGGTTTGTCGATTTATTCAGTTTGAACTGAATTCATAGTTTGGTTAGAGTTGGTTTAGACAAATTCATTAGCTGGAATTGAAATTGAACCAATATGGTAAACCTGATCAAAAATGGCTGAATTGACTAGTTCGATCGGTTTAAATTGACTCGGCTCAGCCAAATTCAGGTCGGTTTGGTCTGTCCTCCAAAAATTTTGATTGCATTTTTACCTTGATTCAATTCGATTTGAATAGAATCTACTGTTTGCTCACTCCTAAATCCTGCACTTGATAACAAAATCAAGTCGTGAAATCACATTTTGGAAAAATTTTAACTAAATTACTTCCCTACTCAAAAAGAATTAATCTTTTAAACATAAACAAAGGATAGAAAAATATTCCTAGGAACTGAACAACAAATCCAATGTGCCACTAAACTAAATTCTAATATCTTATTGTGTGAGCAATCTGACCTATAGCAATATGGAATTTACACGTGTATTCATTAAATTAATCAAAATGTTATTACTATTGTAATAATTTGAAGCAACTAGATGTCCATGAATGGAATTAAAACTTGAATGTGCTTTATTAAATATTCAAACATGCACCCACCTATTTATTACTGTTTGTCCAATTCACTGCCATTAGAAATACTTGCAATATCTCCGCGCTGTGCATGGTTAAAAAAATTTTTAAAAAAATTAAAAGAAAATAATATAATTTATATAGCTCAATGATAAATTCTCGAGTAAAATTTTTTATAATATACTATCAAAATATATAAATAAAGATAGTGAATAATAAAAAAATATAGTCATTATTTTTTAACAATGAAAAATGAGAATTGGTAGATAAATATGAATGAAAATGGTGAAATTTATAAAGATAAATAAAAAATTAAATGAAAGGAGAATTAATTAATTTGATTTATTTTGTAATTATATAAAAATAAATACTAACATCACTAAAATCTACAAATTAAATAATTCATTTTAAATATGTTAAATTTCATCATATTTAATATAATTTAATTCAAAAACAAATAATTATTCAATTTATTTTTAAATTATTTATTTTAAAATTAATAAGAACGATAATCATGCTATCATTTAAATCATAAATTAAGTAATTTATTAATATCCTATATAAGTTACATAATTTAATATGTTATTAATTTTTAATCTTATATTAATTAATTATACTTAACATAATTTAATTTAATCAATAAATAATCATAAATTTGATTTATTTTCAAATAAATATAAAGATAAATAATTAAATCACATATCACTATTATGAAATTTAAATAAATATAAAGTCAAATTATTTTACACGTATTACCTCTTCAGAATTTTATGTGGCAACACCAAAGAAAAACTGTCACAACCCACAACCGTGGGCTGAACTGGCACTAGGACCTAGGTAAGTTTAAGGCCCCCGAGGCCCGTAGTAAGCCTAAACTATTAAAATTCATTTCTATTATCATTTGACTAAGGGAATTGTAAGCTTATATTATGACATTATTCATAAATTAATCAAAGTTAACATTTCTGACCCGGCCTTAATATTAAATACTGTTTACGGCTCGGGCCTATATTCATTTAATAAAAATATATTCTCATGTAAATATTTATTTGTCATAATATGATCAAACTAGTCCTATCATATAGTTTCCAAATATTAAAAAAAAACACTCTACAATTTATTTATAAACACATGATAATTTCTTTTACATAACCAAATATTAATTAAACATCATAACTGTGGAGTTAAATAAAATGTGCGAAAAATCACAATTATTAACAGATAATTCATACTAACATGTTCGAATCTCTGCGGAGAAGGAAGCAGAGTCTTATAAACCAACGGTACTTTTATTTCCTGAAAAATGTTTATGGAAGGAGGGATGAGTTTTACTAAACTCAGTGAATAATAATAAATAATGCAAATCCATACATTCAAGCAGCATGTTTTTCACAATATAAAATAGACAAATTTCACAAGCACGTGTCATACATCAGCATCTTCAAACAAATCACATTCAAATATTTCCAACATATGGAAATTGGTCAGTGAAGTCACAAATCCACCTATTGGCTCCTAGCCAATTTCATAATAATAATATATATATAACAGGGAGTCAATCCCCATACCTGGCCCACTGACCCATAGTAACACTCGTCGTCCCAATTTCCACCCAGATACAAAAGCACATTATTTCACATTGCAATTATTCACCAATATAATCAATACAATAAATGGAACATATGAATGTAATCAAGGGCAGAAATTGTATAAATTTATAGAACCGAAATGTTATATATCAAAGATTGAGATTATAGAACTGAAATATTATATTTGAAAAATGAAGGATATCAATATAACAATAGGAAATGATTTATAATTATTTAAATAATATAAAGAATATATGGTATGCATATGAAATGCATGAATGCAGGATGGTGTGCACCATTTATTATTACTTACAGTGACCGCAGAATAAATTCAGGTCTGTCTTGGATTCTGATTTGGAGGAGCAGTAGAAGAACTTGGTCGATCTAAGAAACACGTATAATAAGGAAAATATAATCAGATAATGACTCCCTTAATTAAGAATATTAATTTAATAAACCTATCTGTTTATTTAACTAATATAAAAAAATCTAATTAAGGGAGTCATTATCTGATTATATTATGGATCGAATTGAAAAATGGGATAAACAATCAACTCACGGTTTCTATCTTTGAAACTAGAACTAGTCAGTGGGGATTTCGGCAAATTTCAATTTAAAAAAATGTTGGAATTACACTAGAATTGAAATCAGAAAATCCAAGATAATTCTAATTTGAAGCCTATAAGGCTCGGAATTGCCAACGCATTTAACCAAAACTACCAATTCAGTGAACCAAGAGCCAAGGTTAAGCAATTTACGGATTTAACAAAAAAATCTAAACCGAATCAAGTAATTTGATTTCCTTTGATTGCCAATAAATTAATTTTGATTTGAATCAGTTAATTATAAATAGTAATTTGATTTTTTGATTATGGTGGTTAGTTCAAAAAAATACACTTTGGTTAATCCAAATTAACCAAATTAATACTCAAGATATATATTTATTTTATCTCAGATTTTTTATCAAAGTGTTGCGTTTTTACTCCCCTTCATTAAAATAAAACTAGGAGTGCAAACTATATTTATATAGTTATTATGATAGGTGACAACAATATGGTATAACTTTTGAGACCATTGATAAAAAACATCATGTTTAATTGGTTGCTAACTGTAATTTTATAACTGAAAATTTAATGAATTCTTCTTTTAAGTTAGTTATATTAATCGTTATTTGGATAATTATATTTAAATATGACTGTCTTTGAAATTTTTATTTAAACACTTGTGACTTTTTTTAAGAGTGCAAATTGCAAATTTAGCGAAATGAACATATATATTGAAAAATTTTAAATTTGAATATTTTCTCATAGTCGCTTAGATTAACCAACTGAAAATACTAATTTAGCTATTCAGACGGTTATTTTCAATTTTATATTAAATATGGTTTGAATTAGATATGAATTTATGAAATTCGGAGTAAGCTATTCGGTTTGAATTAGTTTGGGATTAAGCGAATGCTCACCCCTAACTAGAAGCACTGAAGGTTTCACAATTCTCTTTTCCAGATTTGTCAAACATCTTACAAAAAAGGACTCTTTCTGCAAAGTCAAGTGTGATTATCCAAATGAGATATAGAGTTGTTTAAAAGAAATTAATGAGTACAGAAATATGTATCCACTCATCTAGTTAAATTTAATGAAAAAATTATTCTGAAAATGAGTACACGCGCGATCAATGTAGGCTTCCTGTAAAATTGTCCAATATGACCACTTGTACTGGTAGTTGTAAAAAAGATGAAATATTCCAATTATCTTTATATATTTATGATTAACAACACTTAGCCTAAGTCTATGTTTCGTGGATTAGGGTTTCTCCATTTCTTTATAAATCTTCTATTAGTTGTTATCATTTGAAAATTTATTTTATTCTTTGTTATCTTTCAATTTTTGGGTAGAGAGTTTTATGTAAAAGTACTTTGAGTATTGTTCTATAAATACTCAGTTCTTTCTATTGAATGAATTTTCTTCTTCTTAAACCATTTTATGGTATTAGAGTTGATTAAGTTTTAACCAGTAAGATCCAATTTTTTCCTTTCTTACCCACCACAAATGGCCTCTATAACTACTGTTATCAATGCTAATAATACTTTCTTTACTATTGTTCAATTTAATCTAGTCTCTCAATTGTCAATTAAACTCGTAGGCTCCCCAATTTTCATACTTATGACCTGTTTGGTCATTTAGATGGCACCCTCAATACTCCTACTCAAGAAAGTAGAATTACTCCCAATTTGACATGCTACAAATGTTTAGCCAGGATCAACTCATTCAAAATGCCACTCTTGCTTCTATTGATCACACTCTTGCATCCACAGTGGCAAACTCATCCTCAGCTTGCACTGCATGGATCTCTCTGAAAATAGTTTTTGCTAACAAATCCCAAACACACATTATTAGCCTTTAGGATTAGCTTGCTAATGTTTCTAAAGATAATCTGTAACACCTACCACCTAATCTTGAAGGACCAAACGACGAATGTCACATTCGATACCGGAGCACCATCTTATCTTACTTATTAACTCTATATCATATATTAGAAGTGGTTAAGTCTTCATAAGGAGGCAATACAGGGGTTAAGGAAAATTTCTACGAAAAATTCGCAAGAATTTCCCTTAAAAATTAACTTGCCACACAAAGAAAACAAATACAATTTCAATATAAATTCCTCCAAATCCCAAAACTCCAAGTCAACACAGTGTATCACACAGAACTTCTAAATGGTTGTATCAATTCACACAAGTCCTATCATGTTAATTTATCATTCATTCCAAGAAATATTTATTAATATCCATACACCATAAATATAATAAGATAATAATACTTAAATAACCATCAATCTCATTAATTACATTTTCAATATTTACTACCTCAATATTTTTTTACAATATCTTTTTATACATGCCAAAATCACAATTTACTATATATCCTACCCAAAATGATATTTCTACTCTGATGCTGCTCCTTCGGTCTTTAAATAGTGTCCACCGCTCCTAACCTGCACTTGATAAAAATCAACGCGCTGAGTGGAAGATTAAGTAGTGCTAAATAATTATCAAATAAAATAACAAAGAATAGCCAAGATAACAAGTCTCAAATATGCTTTAAAATACTCAAATCATATATATAATTAAGTACTGAAGTCGTACTAATTAAATTTAAACATTTTGGAAATCATAAAGAAGTTCGTAAATATAAATGTATCTTCGTTTTCTTATAGCAAATTAAAATTTCATTCTTAGTTAAAACTCGTACCAATATAGAATGAAATATAAGCAGATTCGATTTCTGAATCACATAATCGTGGCCCGTGAAAGCGCCACCCACATCACACAATCGTGGCCCGTGAAAGCGCCCCCCACATCACACAATCGTGGCCTGTGAAAGCGCCCCCCACATCACACAATAAGCGTGTCCACCTATTCATAAGGACTGATAACCCTAGCATATGATCATAGCTCCACATAATAGAATGGCCTAATAAGCCCAACATGCTCACATATCAGAATCAATCTCATCATACTACATTTCAATCGTGCATAGTAGAGCCCAAAATAAATCCATTCTTTCACAAATGATCTTATTTCTTATATACAATTCCTTATCCAAAGATTTATAACTTAATACTTATTATTCTAAAATTACTTATCTTACAACTTGTAAATACTCATTAAGTCCTGTTATGTTCAAAACCAAAATCATACTTTCTTAATACAGATATATACTTAGTTTAAAATATTTAAAACCAACCTTTAGCAAAATATTTCCTAACTTAACATATTTTCCACCAGAATTTCATAAACTTACAACTTAGGAAAATTATCAAATTTGCATACTTATGCAAAGCAA
This sequence comes from Jatropha multifida, assembly GCA_948099535.1. Taxonomy (NCBI): domain Eukaryota; kingdom Viridiplantae; phylum Streptophyta; class Magnoliopsida; order Malpighiales; family Euphorbiaceae; genus Jatropha; species Jatropha multifida. Next base: position 47,423 of record CANUEX010030210.1, on the reverse strand, counting down.
ATTTCCTATTTACAAAACACATATTCAAAATCCTTAGTTTGCATTAGTTATTTTCTGTAGTTCTTTTTATTAAGATGTATTTATAAATGAGTCAAATTTTGAGGGTTTTGTGAAATAATGTACTAAATCAAGAATTTTCAGCACTTTAATAATCTTGACCTTTGCTGGGTTTCTAGGGAATAATTGGAGTTGTAAGTATCCAAATTCAGTGATATTTAAATCTTTAGAAAGCTAAGACAAAATTCTACAAGTTTTATGAAGGGCTTAAAACCTAATCTTATCATTTTAGAGGTCAAAGATTAGCAACCAATTCGGACATACTAATGGGCTGCCATGACAGAATCAGTTTTGAAAATAAAATCATAAATTGAGCTACAAGTATCCAAATTAGACATAAGAAGATGTTTGAAAAGCTAAAAAGTAGAGCTACAACTTCGATGAAGGACATAAAACATTATCTTGCCATTTAAGAATTGCTTCAGGTTGCAGTGTATTTCCTATTAAGACTTAAATTATCCACCACAATCAATCAAAGTATTGAGGCTATTTGTTCAACATATTGACTGAACATAAAGGTTCTCTTCGACCACTTGTCGTTGTATTGATGCCAAGTTGGCCAGTGAGAGTACCAAGGAAAATATAGGTTGATTATCTTAGTGTATTCACATATTTACTCCAAATTTTGAATCATGGCCACTATTGAATCAATTTATTATCTGATATCTAGATATCTACAGACCGAATTCTTGGAAGAGTCATTGACCAATGAATTACTAAAGGTTCGTTGCTGAGACCTTATCCCCTGATTTTAGAGATTGATGTTGTGGTTTAGATGACATGGGAACCATTTGATATCTTCACAAAGTCCAAAATTGTGGCAAAAAAAAGCTTTTCCTATAAAAGTTCGAGGTCTTTGGATTAAGCTTCTATCAAGTAGTATAAGTTGGGGAACTGCGTGGACATGTAGGCCATGGACCATCAATCCAAAGATAGAAAACACAATGGGTGAAGGTGAAGAAGAACAAGAGGGGAAAAAAAAAGTGGAAAATGAGAGAGAGAGAGAGAGAGAGGAAAGAAGAGAAGAGGTGCCTCAATTTCAGAAAAGTTTAATATATTTGTTGTGTTGTCTTTTTGCAATAAATGCTCTACCTATATATACTAAGATTCCTACTTCCTGATCAAGCAAAGTTGTCTCCATAATGTTTTGGAGAGTAAGTGCTAGGATGGGAATTTAACCCAACCCAGGGGTACCCCATCCAATCTGATTTTAGCGACTTCAAATAGTGAATAAACAGTTGTATGACGGGTTCAGTTAGTATTTTTATTATCCCTAGTAGACTCAAATAGGATTCAGATTTAAGAATTTGAGATAAATATTCAAAAAATATAAAATAATTATTTTTTAAATAAAAAATTATATATGCACTTTTTAATTATAATTAATGCTATAATTATTTAATGTTTATATTATATTTTTTATTAAATCAAAATAAAAAATATTTTTAATGCAAAAAGGATTTTTAAACTGATTTGAATTTTAAAACGAATAATTATAATCGAGTTAGGGACGAGTCTGGATAGTAAATATGTATTTGTAAACGAATTTAAGATGAATTGGGATGCCTAATTTGTAATCGGTTCGGATTCAGACAGTGCCTTTTACACAGGTATTCAACTCGTGGCCATTCCTAGTAAATACATACAAAGACGTAATTTCCCGAATGTTTAGATGCCAATGGGCCATTAGATTTTTGCTGAAAAACTTTTCCTAACAAAGGCTATCTTGGGTTTCCAGGCCTAACGAACTTAGTGGGCCTAAATAGGCTGGCGTCAACACCGTTAGAAAGAGAGGAGAAAGATTAAAAAAAATTATTTATTTAAAGTTCTAACTGGTATCCTCATATACCTTTTAAAATACAAAATAATATTATTATTAATTTTGCGGCTGCTACGCTTCATCAATGTCATTTTCTAATAATTGACCCCCGATTTTGACAGATACTCCACTAATTCAAACCTACCTTACCGCTTGAGTTTGTTATAAAAATTGTCCCAGTTTTGCACCACAAAACCAAAATTAATAAATTCTAGGCTTAACGAGGAGAAAAACTAATAATTCTAAATATAAGTCAGCACAATTTTATATTTCAAATAAATTTTATAATTCATCAAACATCAAAGTTCATTTGCAAATTAAATAAAATTGCAGCTTTTCAAATCTTCCAATGTCATAGGTTGAAGCTTCTACGGATTTATCATGTTTCAAATAAGCCTGCCAATTACAAAAAAATGCTTACAAAGATAAAATTAAGTTCAGGAGAAAAGAAAAAGAAAAAGAAAACCATACAGAACAATGAGTTGGCAATTCAATAAACAATATTGAGTTCAAGTCCCTACTTATTATTCACTACAGATACATGCAATTTGTTCTTTCAATGAGCAAAAAATACAAGGGTGTGCGTGTGTGTGTGTGTGTGTGTGTGTGTGTGTGTGTGTGTGTGTGTGTCTGGGGATGCAAGATGGAGGAGACCAATGTAGGTAAGAGTGGCTTGTAGCAAAATTCTTGCAAATCTACATCCTCTTGAAACGAGACTCGATTGTTGGATTTGCTAACCACTTGCACCTGTAACATACAAACTCCGTGGGTTTGCAAATAATATTTGCTTGTGTGTCGAATAATTATGGTATGCATTCCCATGAATCAGGCTAACTTCGGTTGTTTCGATGCAGAATCCTTCCGGCGCCAGGAATTGACGAGAAAAGAATCGATAATGATCTACACAATTTTATTTTTTAATGTCAGATCATTGTGGAGGATAAAAAAGAGGAAAAAGAAAATCCTTGAATATTAAAAAACCTGATTCAAGTGTGCAGCAATACAAGGAAGAACCAGCAAACCAGTTTCACCAAATGCACCACCAAGCTGTTCCACTACTGCCACTAACACTGGAAGAGTTTTCTACACAAGCATGTGAAAATACCAAGCCTCAAAAAATCAGTTAAGTAGCAAATGCTAGTGAAAATAATTCTGAATCCATTTCTCTCCAGCTCCAATCCACGAAAAATTCATAACAGCCAACATTTCTCTCATAGAAAATCCGCACACCTTTGAATATTACAGAGAAAATTCAAGCATTTTGGGATTGGTAGTGGAATTTTTTTTAAAAGACATCTAATTGAGGACACAATCAAACTTCACCTGGCTTGTGACAAGGACAAAAGCACTGGCATTTTCTTTCTTGGCAAAAATAGATTGGTCACCACCAGATACAGTTGTGAGGCCTTGTAAAACGAGAGCATTAAAACCAAGTAGGAATAAATGCAGAATTCTGCAACAAAGGGAGACAGTTTAGTCAGCTGATGATGCTATATTGAAAAGCAAGAACTCATTTAGCCACTACAACTGAGAATGAAGGGCACAAGTGAGAACTCGCCAATTTCTTCACATTTCAAGCTGAAATTTACATTATATCCATTTACAGAATGATATCAGCAATTTACAATATTTGCATTCATCACTGCCATTACTGCAACCCACACATTCCCTTCCTCTTTCTCCCTGTGTACTGGCAATATCCCAACGAAAGTATAGTGAAAGGTTGCTGCCAATACCTTTATTCAGTTGTTCAGAGGGTGGACTCGGACAGCTCCTAAACATTAAAAATAATAATAGTGTTTGCTTTCAAAGGTCAAATCCATGCACTAGCAATTGTCAATTAGAGAATCCAACCATAACACCAGATGTTCATCCCCAAGGTAAAAGTAACAAATATTATGAATGTTTCAACCTACATTAGCTACAAAAGCTCTGCATGACTTTAGACCAACCTAAAGGGTTCCTAAAAGGGCAAGTCTATGAATTTGAAGTCTCACTTCCAGAATCAGTACAAGTACATGCATTATGGGGCAGATACTAAACAAGGGGGCTATAGGTAATGACTGGAGAATATTAATTTCCAAAGAAAATTAATATTATTACTCAAAAGCTGTCATCAAGTATAGCCTAGTTGCTATCCTTGTTCTCTTGAAGGGTGCGGGTATTGAGGATTCTTACATTATAGTGAAAGTTTACACCAGTATGGTGAAATTTCGTAGACGTTTATTTGCCAATATGAAATCGCTAGCCCATGGACCTAACTAATGGACCCTATTTGATTGTGATTTGCCAAGCAGATGACACACACATATACACCTAGACTATCAAGGCAGATTTGATTGTGCATGATGATGTGTGTGTGTATATATATTAAAATCTTTTAGAAAACATTGAACTTAAAAGCATGATGAAACTAAGGTGGAAAACTTACATTCCCATCCCAATAGCTATAAGAAAAACAGCAGGCTTAACCATTAAGAGCAGCGAGCTTGACCTGCTTACTTGTATCCATGGAGCCTAATCAAACATAGAATCTTTAGAATTCAATTCAATATGACTTCTTTTAAAATAAAAACCAACAATGACACGACAAGTAACATTTAGGTCTTTTCAACAATTAAGGAGAAACTAGTTATTTGTTTATAATTCATTGTCATGTAACTAAAAGGAAAAAATTGCAAGAATAAGTCATCCTCCTATGAGAAAAACATAATTAGATGACTAGTAAAAGCTTTCCAATCATGTCAATCTCCATCACTGTGCTAATTCTCATCAACTCGAGTTCATTCAAAATTAGTTGTTATATGACTTCAATTTAAATGGCTGTTTGAAACACAGAAAATAATGCACACATAGGGCTCATTATTCTACCCGACAGCTGGACAGCCATTTCAATTGTTTCCCACTGCAGTCCTCAACTTTACGTTAATTTTGAAAATAACACTTGCTCAATTTGGAAAGCGATTCTTAGTTCAAATATCTCAAGTATTAGCTCTTTCTATTGCTTAGTTCTACAGCTTCTCCACACAAAGGCCAATAGTAGACCGACTCAAGTGAGGTTCTCAAGTGCCAATTGAAAAGAAAAAAAAAAGGATGATGAAAGTTATCCCAGAAGGAGGTGTCAACTTTTTTGTTTGATCAAAAATAGCTCAAATGAAGTTATATAGGTTACTGGGTCTCTGATATCTGGTGCATGTCCACTTGAAGTACTAGCCAATTGAAGCCATTCAGCAGATTACACACTAATAATACTGTGGACGACACCAATATAACTACTATATATCATGGGATTTACAATCCAAAACTTTAAATCCCAAAACACTATAGGAAAATTAATCTATAGACAACACAATAAGCAATTATTTTTAAAAAGATTAAACTCACAGTACTGATCAGTGACCAGAAAAATGTGTAGCTAAGACCTTAAATCACTATTCTTAAACAGGTAACATGGCTAAGCCCCAGTGTATCTCTTTTCTCTTAAGCCAGTATAAATTTCCAAAAAATTGAACTTTAACTTGTCTTTCTGCTTAAATGTTAATCTATTTATATAATCTACAATAGATTTTGTTTGTATGGTAGACACTCCTCTATTTCAAAAAAGCCATCAAAGTTAGGAGAAAAAAACATTCAATTAAATAGACAAAACAAAATTCAAAAAGAAAAAGAATAAAATAAAAGGAAAAGCAATCGAAGGCATGGGGGTCTTACTAAACTGAGGAAGATTGCACTCAACTTCGAGAAAAGCTTCCGATTTTTATCAACAAAATCTGCCACTCCTGAAAGAGGCATGTATTAGTGTCTCAATACAAAATACAATATCTCCGAAGGTATTTCAAAGTTGTTTACAACAGTTATTCTCCATATATAGATGACATAATATATTCTGTTAAGAATATGAGCGTAGGATCAAGTCACAGGATGGTTTACAGGAACGTCAATCTGATTCTTCTTACAATCTATTTTTGCTAATTAATTCAAGCTCTTCAAAGGGAACTTGAAAACCTTGGATCTCGTTAGAGAGAGCCCCATTCTCGTGTTTGGAAATATTCTAACATACCTTATTAATAGCAATAATGCCTCTTTAAATAGAGAATACAATGATAAACTAGGAAATTATAAAAATAGGAAGTTTGGTCTACTTAGGATTAGACTAACTAAAATCTAGGATCCTATATTAATTAGGAACCTATGTTTTATTGAATCCTATTTAAAATCCAACTAATTCTAAGGATCCTATACTAATTAGGAATCCATGATGATTTAAATAATTAATAGTTCAATAATTCCTATACGTTTATAACATTACCCCCCTCTAGGAAGACAAGCTTGTCCTCAAGTTGGTTTTATCTCGTGTTCTTGAATGGATGAGTTTGGTTCATTATCGAATTCAAAACCAAAATAGCCTCTTACACTGGTGCCCTGGAACAAACAAATCATCACAATTGTAACATAGTCCTTTGCTCATCTTACTGCCATTTCTGCCCTTGTTAATTTTTTGATAAAGTGAGAGGAGGCATTGTTGGAGTGTGCAGGAATTGCAATGCTTTGGGATGCATTTGGTTTGTGAATGGAGTAGGTGGACCTGGTGGCGGAAGGAGAGGTAGTATCATGGAGGTGTGACATCGCAAACAACTGCAGCTTCTTCTCAAAAGCTCTAGCGAGGCTCATTGCAATTGCCAAATTGGTTGGTTTACGCATTTGGACATCTAACCGGATTGAATCATCCAACCCGGCCATGAATAATCCCACGTGCTGATCTACTCTGACATGAGCTAGCCCGTACTAGCTTTTCTTGAAATTGCCTTTGATAGATTTCTAGAGTTGCAAACGTACCACCAAATCTCCCAAAGAATTGCTGCCTTCCAGGGGACCAAATCAAATGGAGCAATAGTTTTGAAAATCGGTCCAATTTATAGTGTGCTTTTCCAATTTCAATTGATAATACCAGAGTTGTGCCTCCCCCAACCTGTGGAAGGCTGCCAGTCCAACTTTGTCTACTTTGTTTGTATGTTGGTTCTCAAAAAATTGTTCACATCGGTGTAACCAAACCAAGGGATCCTCAAAGCCATCAAAAGTTGGGAAATCCAGCTTGGTGTATCTAGGAACAGCTGCGTTGGATGCTGGAATTAGTCCCCCCTGTCGATGGTGGTAACATGCCACTTCCATTGATCAGCGAATTTGATGACCTACCAGGAATCAAGGGGCTGCCGCTGCTGTTTTCGCCTTTTCCACCGGTCAATTTAGCTCAGCGCAGCTGGTCCTGAAATTTGGAACTGAATTGTTTGAACTGATTGTCCAAGCGCTTTTCAACTTCAAAAACCCTAGCTTCTACTATGGACTCTGGAATGACGCTTCTACTATGGACTCTGTATTGACGCTTCTTCCTGTAACACTGACTTAATGTCATCGCCCATTGTGATTGGCTCTGATACCAAATTGTTAAGAATATGAGCGTAGGATCGAGTTACAGGACAATTTACAGGAAAGTCAATCTGATTCTTCTTGCGACCTATTTTTGCTAATTAATTCAAGTTCTTCAAAAGGAACTTGAAAACCTTGGATCTCATTAGAGAGAGCTCCAATCTCTCGCGTTTGGGAATATTCTAACTTACCTTATTAATAGTAATAATACCTCTTTAAATAGAGAATACAATGACAAACTAGGAAATTATAAAAACAGGAAGTTTAGTCTATTTAGGATTAGACTAGAATCTAGGATCTTATATTAATTAGAAACCTATGTTTTATTGAATCCTATTTAAACTAATAATCCAACTAATTATAAGGATCCTATACTAATTAGGAATCCATGATGATTTAACTAATTAATAATTCAATAATTCCTATACGTTTATAACATATTCTTTCTATTTCTTTTCAAATTTCAAGTGCATATTTCACCAATCTAACTATGATGCATGGAGCATGAGCTAAATACAAGTCATTGTTTGGTGCAACAAGCAATGTTCAATTTTAGGTTGCAACCATAAAGGTTAACTGAGAACTACCGTTTTATGTAAGAGAATAGTGAATCACAGTACTTTCCATATTCTCTTTCCCAAGATCAGCTTCACATTACTGAATAGCAGACAATTTCATGTGCTTCCTTATGTTCCTTTGTATACAGATGCCTTATTAGAGGAATTTCCAAATAGAATAAATTGCCTTTCCCTTTTTTGGTAAGCAAAGAAAATTATGAAAAGAGAAAAGAGAGTACTTTCAGAAAAACTAATTAATTTATTCTGACAAAGGAGTTACTTCTATAGTAGTTAAATGTTGGGATCCGCGTATTTGATTCTTTTTAAAATATTACAGAAAGGCCAGCAAACTTCTCAATAGAATAAAAACTGACCTTTGGAGGATTCCCGAAAAACCTGTAGATCAAAAGATATGAATTATTGATAACAAATGATAATATCACGACAGCTACCTGGTAAAATATAGAAATTAAAATTTTTAATAAATGTGCTCACAGAAAGTTAAGATTTTATGGGCAGGGAATCAAATTTAAATTCATAAATGATTTATACAATTATTGGACATCTCAAGTAGACCCACGTACTTCAGAATTTTAGTCAGGTTCCAAAAAGATACCAGAATATTACCTTTCCCACAATAAGAGGGATTAGAAGCATTTGAACAAGACTTTTCAGCAGCGGCTTAGTTGGAACAGATACACCAACGCCAGCACCTATAAATTTGGAGATAGAAAAGGGTATCTGAAAATTCACACAAATAAATTGACTTTAGCAGAGATAAAATGAAGGAAAAGCCTGTGATTTACAATAGAAAGTTAAAATAAACAAAGAGAAAAAGTGTCAAAAAATGGAACAGATACACCAACCCACAACCAGTATAACCAGTATCACACTTTCAGTGAGCAATAAGTATGAAATGTGGTGAAGAGCAGGAGTTTAAGCAAAACAATATATCGATGAATATAGATACCATCATCTAAACATTTTCCATTGGGACAACATCATATTCAAAACCACCAAGATTTAAAATAGACCAAAATATGTTTGTATATTGGCATTTTTGCTTAATATATCTGCCATTACTTTTATGCTTACGAATACTGTTGACAGGACCTCAAATTATGGAACAGTTTAAAGGCAACCAATTAAACTCCTCATATAAAATTATGCTTGTAAATACTAATGTCAGAGTAAATCATGCAGCAATTTAATGCACCTATGCAAACAGCCCAGTTGCATCCTTAACAGTTCCAATTCACAGGCGATAGGATAAATTTAAGAGGTGCCAAGTCTCCTGTCCAAATAACTTACAATCAAAATTCCTAGAAGATTTGATATCACTGTCATTGATAGAGCAAGTGCTGAGTTTCCTCCAGCCAGCTGCATTTGAGGAATGAAAAGATGCCATTAAGCATATAAGGTCATTCCTTGTGAGAAAATTAAGGGGAAAAAAAAAAGTAAAGGTATATTAAAAAAAAGAAAAATGAAATTAACAAACCTGAGTTAGAGCAACTCCACTTGATAATGTAGTTGGCATGCAGCAAAAGAAAGCCAGTCCTGTGGGAAAGATTGACTATGTTAGACAGTTTGCTATAAAGCCATAAAGTAATCAATCACCGTTTTATATTATATTATTAAACCCCTAATTGTGCGGGTTGGGGTGACGGGAACATAAAGGTAAATACATTGAAAGATCCAACAATATAAATATTTTGAACTCCAATGATCAAAAACAAGGTACTAGAACATTCCAACAGCCAAAAACAAAGGTATTATAATTAACAATTGAATTGCTGTAAGCTCTTAAATATTATCCATACATATATGCATGAACAGACAAACAAAAGTCAACCGCAGAGTGATACGTACACACAACTGCATATGACAACATCATGTTCCATTTCTTTTTTGCTTAGGTAATAGATTAGAAGGGATGTTATGAGTGTGATACAAAGTGTCCAAGTCAGGAACCTGGAATAAAAATAATGGAACTTCAGAACAAAGGAACTCAAACTGAAACTTTCGGTATCAAAGATATAAACATTATCTCTACCACTGCCCTGAGACAGACACAAAATAAATGGCAAAAGTTCCTTTAGGCTAACATCACAAATTTTATAAACTAACATACACGAGTGATCATTCAGATGTATCGACACTTGCACATATGATTAAGGATAAAAGACTTACCATTCATAAATGTAATGGAGGATGCTACAACAAGTACCAAAGCTGGCTAGTTCTAATGCCCAAACCTTAATCAGCATATATTCAGTTATAAGAACCTTAGCTGACAGCATAAATAGGCCTTAACAGTTCACAAGGAGCCTGAGTTTATGGTTTCTTTAAAGCAATAAGCATAACCTAACTAAACATAACAATTAAATCATTCAAAACTTTTTTCAAGCATGATTGATGAAAAATTGGTTTTGTTTACAATGCATTGCACGTAATATTTCAAGTGTGACACTAGTTTTTCCTCATTGTCCACCAGCACTATCAATGATTTTGAATATTATTCACTATCCATTGTATCAGGCATTACATCAATTTCCAGTGTACCCTCTTTATCTGGAAAGTACAGCAAAATGCTAGCATTTTGGATCTAGTGACCAAAACAGCTATTGTAGACTGATTTTGAAAGAAGAGTAACAGAACATTTTCACCTACAAAAACTAAAATTTTCCGTTCGCAAGCAAACAGGTAATTGATCTACCACTTTCTTCCCTCATTCTCACCTACCAACAGCTCCCCCTTACCTGTTACAAATTCCTGTGGCTGGAGCTGAATTTGCAAAATCATCTTTGAAAAATATGGTGTGAACAATAAAACGGAAAACTGCATTCAAAGAGGATCATGAGTCAACTATCTATATCACAATGAATACTACCCATGCAACATGACAAGTGATAACCATGATGCTATGGTTTATAAGATATTAAAACTAATGCTTAAAAGATGCTTGAAATGTACAAAAATACTCCCTTCCCTCTATGATTCAGTAGCTTGTTATCAGTTTTACAAAAGCTCCCACCATTTCTTAGATGAACATGTAAATGACACTTAGAACAAAATATCAATGATAAGATATAACAAGAAAGCTCATTCTGACTCAATTTACTTCCAGTCACAACAAGGTGTAAGCATCTTCAATCAATCTATGTTAATGGAAGGCACTCTACATTAAAGCATCACCATTACAAAACAAGGTAAGAAACAATAATTCACAAACCTTTCCAATTGCTTACTAGTTCAGAGTTATAGATTATGGAAAGCATGACATGTAGAAAACTGAGAGTGCTCCATTAAAATTATTTCCCTATAAACTAAAAAAGAAAATGTTTGTATTCTGGGAACACCCATGCATAACTAAATTCAGCTAATATTAGTGTAGGGTTTCATAGTCAACGAGTAAACTAAAACAGGCATGAAATTGATAAATGTTGGGAAATTTTTTTATGCTTCTTTTCTTCTGGACTCGTCATCTCGATTGTAGTTTAGGAGATAACAATTTTCTTAGGTAGTTATGCCTTTTACCAGTTCAACCATCAGATTAATAATAAGAACAACATAATAATTATTAATTTTTTCAGTAGTTCTTTGACTAAAGTTGAACAAAATGAGAAGAAATGAATCTCCAAAAGTTTTTATTTCCAAAGTGCTCATCATCATTTGTTCCATTGTTATACAGAAAAATTTATTTTGAAAAAGTCGTACCAGTTCACGGAAAAAGAAGAAGGAAATATACATCAATTTCCAACATCATATGAGTAAGATGTTATAAAAGAAAACAACTGAAAAGAAAATGGAAGAAAAATAAATAAAGAAGCAAATTTCACAAAAACAAAGAAAGGACAAAATTTATAAAGGACAAAGTGCATAATCGCACAAAGAAAATCAAGGACATACAAGACCAAAAAGTCCCACAGGCCAAGCTTTTACAGCAGCACCAATTTCCCCATTTTGCAATGTCAAACCTGTAAAAGTGAAAAGGGCATAAGGAAAGCAAAATGAGGATATTGCAAGTATAATGATTCAATACCTCAACACAAGAAATGACTGATACTCCGACCTGAGATGAAAAATATCCCAACTGTAGTAATTTTTGATAGATAATATTTATCAGCGATACAACCAAGACTTGGATTTGCAAGTCCTAACAGTACTCCACCAATAAGAGCTGCAAAAATAATAATAAAATAAACAAATAACAAGAAAAAGAAAACCAAATTAAGATATGAATTCATAACCAGAGGCTACATTTCGTAAGCCATAAAATGCATTTGACTACATTACATTATAGAGTATTGTATTACACTTTACCAATAGTATGTTAAAGACTTCAATAACCAAAATTAAAACTAATTAAAAAGTATCATTACCTAGTGGAAGAAAATTCTTGTCTACAAAAGTCGACAGCTGATTCCCCAATGACAAACCTGAAGCTTCAGCAGCTCCACTTCCACTTCCAATTCCATCTAACTACAATGCAATGAATAAACCTTCAACGACAGAGAAAATCAAAAAAAGAAAAAGATTGTATATACTAAGCCATGATGGAATGTTAGTTTCACCCATCAAAACTGAAGTTCATGTAACCAAATCCGATCATTTCCAAATGAATTCTACAACTTCGCCATGCAACTCGTATTTTAGTGAAAACGAAGATTATAATTAGTTAGAATTGCAAAAAGAACCTTATCAGATCGTTCGCATGCTCTGATTCTAGTAGGAATCTTGATCGAACGGCTCGGATTGAAAATGCTAGAAGAGCGGGTAAAGTACGGTTTGCAGATTGGCCGGAAATTAGAGTATCGGTGGCGATAAGACAGCGTTTGAGGTGAGGGAGGTGTGAGAAATAAGGTTTGAATGACTCCCGCCATTGAATTTTGAGATCTACGGTCAGCCTTGAGATCAGTGGCTTTTGGCAGAGTACAAAGGGAGGGAGGATCTCGTAGGATATGAAATTGAGGGGAGGAAGAAGAATCAGCATGTAGGGCCAGAGCTGAGCTGGCCTAATAATATTTATATTTCAAGTAGGTATTTGACAGGTTAAAGACATGTGCCCATACCTCGATTGAAGGATCGAAATAGACGCGAGGGGGAAATTTCTTGGCACAGCATAAAGATCAAACCTAACACGTGAGAGAAATTTCGCGGCTTAAAAGGACAAAATTCACCTAATGACGTTGCTATTTTTTTTAGGAAAATATGTGAACTCCATTAAGCCAAATTAGAATCCAAAACAAAAGCAATGGAAAAGGATCCCACTTTCTAGGCTTATTTTCACCGTTCGTCCCTCAGCAATATGAGGTATCACACTGTGATCTCTAAAATTCAATTCGTTCCATAAAAATTCCTCAATAACTATTGATGTAATAAAAAAATCCTTTTACTCATTAAGATTGAGTTTCTGATGATCAGAGTTCCACTGTCACTATCCAAAATCGTGTGTCGAATCGGCACTAGAATCTGAGTAAGTTTAAGGCCTCTGAAACCCGTAGTAAGATTCTTAAATAATAGTGAGCCCATATTAACTTTATTTGTGAGTTCAGCATCCATATAGTGTCGCCCAATAGTAAATATTTCATTAGATCACATATAATTGGGCCTAATAAATCTCAACTACATTATGATTATTAGCCACACATGCATCTGAATAAATAATAAGGACAGTTACTATTCCATATATTAGCTCACTCATAATATACATAATTAAAATATACTTTTTACGACTGCGAAGTTTCAAACATTTAAAAATAGAGAAGTTTCTCAAAGTAGCAGTATTTTAACAGACTAACTGTATAAGATCGAAATATACTTTAGAGCTTTATGGAGAAGAATACAGAGCTTTAACTCTTCTTTGGGGATCTCCTCCTTCCTCAAAAGTTGGTGGAAGGAGGGATGAGTTTCACAAACTCAGTGAATAATAATAAATAATGCATGACTAGACAATCACGCAGAATGCATTTTTAATCACAGAACTAATCACACTGTCAGTCATACATATGTCACAAAATCAACATCCACAATTAATTCATCTTCAATTAATCAATCACGTGGAAATTAGTCTGTGACGTCACCAAAACCCCCGATGAGTCATCCTCTCGCATGACTCATTCTCTCATACGTGTGCACTAGGGAACCGATCCTCCATACATGGTCGATCGGTCTAATCCTCGCTTGACCAGCCCTCTCATTGTTTTCCCATGCTCCCTTTTCTTTCCATACCATCAGGGGGCTAACCTGTGGTTATTTATATCAATATATATATATCATCAGATGCACACAGGGGCGCCGATCTCCCATACATGGCCGACAGTATCAAAGATCGCCCTTAGCAACCCATGGTGACCCACTTCATTCTAATTCTACTCAAATAAGGCAATTCACATCATTGCACATTTAATCAATAATTCATCCATTTGTCAATCATCAGATCAATAATTAATATGCATATTATAAAATATGATGATATGATTATTAAATAATGATGTAATATACTTTGATATAAAAATATTTAATGATATAGTGTAATAAAATTGTGATGATATAAAATCATGATGTTATGAAATGCATGTTATGCACTATTTATTATTACTCACAGTGATATTAGGATATTCAAATCCTAATTCTGATTCTGGTGCGGAGGAGTAGTAGACGAGCTCACACGATCTATGAATTTAAAAATATAGAAAGAATTCATCAGTCAACTATTTTGTTTAACGCAAAATAATAAATAGAAATCAATCTAACAAATTATGCCATATCTCTCTGTTAAAACTAATCTAAATTCTAAACTACTTAACTGCTAACATTAATTAATCTGATTTCTCAACACAGTCCTTAAATATTCTAAATTCACCACCAATATAATATAATCAATAATGTTTTCATTTAGTAGAAATATAATCCTGCCTCCGATAATCTTTTTCTTACTTAGTTCAATTATAGTCTCCAAATAATTAATAATTATTTAATTCATTCACTTTAGTCGGTCCTTAATAACTATGAAATTTGTCTTTATCTCGAATCACTTAATTTGCTAATTCTAACAACCTTAAAAATACATTCATATTTCTATTTATCAAATAACTAACAATAATCCTTTAGTAACATAATTTTCATTTTATTCAATGTCCAACTTTAATATCTTAATTCAAATCAATATACCAACAATTTTATCATTAAATCCATAACATAATATTAATCGGTCTCTGAATATCCCTTTTATGTTACGTTCTAATATTCAATGCTAAATTCTTTAATTAAACTAATTATCAACTAAACTATTCTTATTAATTAAATTCTTTTTACATAATCAAATATTCACTACCTTCATAAAATAAATTATTATCTCCAATAATTCAACTAATTGGATTTTCTAAATTTTATTACAAAAATATCCTACTATAAATTTTATTCTCAACCTATAATTTATTTTCAACTCATCAACTACTAAATCCAACATGACATTACTCAATATCACAATCAATAAATCAATCCCAATAATCA
The DNA here is from genome assembly GCA_948099535.1 of Jatropha multifida. Classification (NCBI taxonomy): domain Eukaryota; kingdom Viridiplantae; phylum Streptophyta; class Magnoliopsida; order Malpighiales; family Euphorbiaceae; genus Jatropha; species Jatropha multifida. The sequence goes on along the minus strand of CANUEX010030210.1, from coordinate 32,051 downwards.
ACTAATTTCTTCACAAAATTAAAATTCAAGAAATTAATTCAAAATTTATAAGGATATTTTTAATACCCTTAATCACACCAATTAGTTCAAAAAGCCAAAGATTGCAGATATTCAAGCCAAGGGCTGCTAGATCGGAGAACCAGCTACTCAAGTGGAGGAGTCAGACGGTGGCGCTGGAGCTGGTGACCAACACAAGGTTCAGTTGGTGGCTTGAGGCAGCGCGACGCGATGGAGGAGGAACCGTTCATCTAGAGCCGATCGCGCGAAGGAGAGAACAAAGTATCTGTGGCGTCGCCAGCGTGAAGTAGAGGGAAGGAACGACCGATGGTGGCGGTGGCGTAGCTGTCGACACAGAGAGAGAGAGAGAGAAGCGGTGGAAAAGAGAGAGAACGAGGGAGGAGAGAGGGAGTGTCTTGGAGAAGAAAGGGAAGAGAAGGAAAAGAAAGAAAGAAAAGCAAGAAAAAGGAAAATAAAATAAAAATGGAACTTTCCATATTATGCTGGACCATGCTGGTTCAATTCAAATCGGTCTGGTCCGATTCAATAAATTTCACTTGGTTTTCAATCGATTTTCGACAAAATCGAATGGGTTTACGGGTTCGATTAATTTTTAAGTAGCCTAAATTTATTGGCCAAAATTTTAGAATTAATGTTTAGATGGATATTTTCTTAAATTAAATTTTTTAGGTATTTCAATTCTCCCCTCCTTATAAAAATTCGTTCTCGAATTTTAGGAATAGCAAGATAGAACAACATATCAGATATAGAACACACCAAAGATATCAAGGAAAGATCATAATCGCTAAAATAAAATAGGTTAATTTCAATTACCAGCAAAATGGAATCTCTCACTCAGAATGAAAAAGATAAGAGTATCTCTCCTGCATTTCAACCACAACTTCCCATGTGCATTCCTCAACCGAATGGTTTCTCCATAGTACTTTGACCATAGGGATCTCTTTAGATCGAAATTTACGAATCTAAAAATCAAGGATTCTGACTGGTATCTCTTCATAGATTAAGTCCTCGTTGACTTGAACTTCCTGTGGCTCTAACACATGAGAAGATCAGAAATGTACTTCCTCAACATCGATACATGGAAAACTGGGTGTACGTGAGAAAATTCGTTAGGAAGATCCAATTGGTGCGCCACTACTCTAATTTTTGCAACTATGGAATATGGTCCAATATATCTAGGGGATAGTTTCCCCTTTTTACTAAAACGGATGATACCTTTCATAGGAGATACCTTTAGAAAGACCATATCTCCTTCTTAAAATGTCATTTCCTTATGCTTAGGGTCTGCATAACTCTTCTGCCTATCAAAAGCTGTCATAATTCTATCCTAAATTATAGGCACTTTCTCAGATGTAATCTGGATCAATTCGAGTCCTGCTAATTCCTTATTTCCTACTTTCTCCCAACAAATAGTAGATCTACATTTCTTACTATAGAGTGCTTCGTAAGGAGTCATACCTATGCTTGCTTGGTAACTATTGTTATATGCAAGCTCCAGTAATGGTAGGTGCGAATTCCAATGTCCTCCAAAATCCAAAACTCACATTCAAAGAATGTCCTCCAGTGTTTGGATAATCCTCTCAGATTTCCCATTAGTTTGCGGATGAAAGTCTATACTAAAATCAAGTTTGGTTCCTAAGGCTTTCTGCAGTGATCACCAGAACCTGGAAGTAAACTGTGTTCCTCTATCAGAAATGATGGAAACTGGTATTCCATGAAGACGAACTATCTCCTTAATGTACAATCTCGCCAGTCTTTCAGCATTATAGGAGGTCCTCACAGGCAGAAAATGGGCAGACTTAGTAAGTCAATCCACTATCACCCAAATTGAATCATAACCTCCTGGTGTTTTGGGTAATCCTACCACAAAATCCATGGTGATTTTTTCCTATTTCCATTCTAGTATCGACAGTTGTTGCAGTAGTCTATAGGGCCTGTGATGACTTGCTTTTACCCATTGACATGTAAGACATCTGTATACAAATTCTTCTATATCTTTCTTCATCCCCATCCACCAATAATGAATTTTCAAATCCCTATACATCTTAGTAGTTCCCGGATGCACATTGTAAGCTGTATAGTGAGCTTCATCTAGAATTTCTTTTCGAAGGTCATCAACATCAGGTACACATAAATGAGTACCATTTCTGAGTATCCCTTCACCATCTACCATAAAATTTTCTAACCCACCGGTAGTTACTTCTTGAATAATTCTCTGAAATTGCGGGTCTCTACTTTGTGCGATTTTGATCCTTTCAAATAATATGGGTCTCACCCTAAAATGAGCTATCTAAGCACCCGTAGTAGGGATTTCTAACTCAAGATTTCTGTTGAGCATTTTGTTAAGTTCCCATACTAATGGTCTTTTGTCTGCAACAATATGACCTAAGTTTTCAATAGACTTTCGACTTAAAGCATCTACCACTACATTAGCTTTTTCGGCATGATATTGAATAGTATAATCATAATCCTTAAGAAATTCCATCTAGCGTCTTTGTCTCAAGTTTAGGTCTCTCTGATAAAAAATATACTTCAAACTTTTGTGATAAGTGAAAATTTCACATGATACACCATACAAAGAATGTCTCCATATTTTTAATGCAAAAATAATGGCTGCCATTTCCAAATCGTGAGTGGGATAGTTCTGCTTATGCTTCTTTGACTGTCTAGAAGCATATGCAATCACTCGACCATGTTGCATCAAGACACAACCTAACCCTATTCTGGATGCATCACAAAATACAGTGTGCCATTTAGTACCTGACGGAAAGACTAGTACCGAAGCAGTAGTTAAACACTCCTTAAGTTTCTAAAAACTTACTTCGCAAGCATCTGACCAAATAAATTTGGCATTCTTCTGAGTTAACTTTGTTAATGGTGCTGTTATTCTAGAAAATTTTTGCACGAAGCGTCGATAATAACCAGCTAAACCCAGAAAATTATGAATTTCTATAACTGTAGTCGGTCTAGACTAATCGATAATCGCCTCAATTTTCTTAGGATCAACTTTAATTCCATCTTTAGTCACCATATGACCTAAGAAATTCACGCTTTCTGTCCAGAGTTCACATTTATAGAATTTAGCGTATAACCGATGTTCCCTCAAAGTTTGGAGCACAGTTCTCAGATGATACATATGCTTTGCCTCAATTTTAGAATAAATCAGGATATCATTGATGAATATGATCACAAACTGACCAAGTAAGGCTTGAACACACGATTCATCAGATCCATAAAAGCGGTTGGAGCATTGGTGAGTCTGAAAGACATAACCAAGAATTTGTAGTGTCCGTATCTGATTTTGAAAGCAATTTTAGGAACGCCCTGCTCTCTGATCTTCAGTTGATGATAACCGAATCTTAGATCAATTTTTGAGAAATAAGTAGCTCCTTGCAACTGATAAAAAAGATTATCAATTCTGGGAAGTGGATACTTATTTTTCACCGTGACTTTATTTAACTGCCTGTAGTCGAAACACAAGCGAAGTGAACCATCCTTCTTTTTCACGAACAAGACCGGATCACCCCAAGATGAAATGCTTGGTTTGATAAAACCTTTATCTAATAATTCCTACAGTTGCTCCTTGAGCTCTTTCAACTCTGCAAGTGCCATCCTATAAGGTGGCATAGATATAGGCTCTGTGCCAGGGATTAAATCAATGCAGAATTCGATCTCTTGATTTGGAGGGAGACCAAGTAATTCCTTTGGAAACACATGTAAAATTTCATTCAAGACTGGCACATCTTCTGCTTTGCGAGTTTCTGACGTAGTGTCCTTTACTAGTGCTAGATAGCCTTGACAACCCTTTTTCAACATCTGATAGCTTGTAAATTTAGCATAAAATGTTATATATTTGATTATTTTCTATGGGTGATTTTTGGCTTAAATGAGGACTTTTCACTTGGTTTTCATATTTTCCATAGAAAATGCTAATTTTATTGAAAAGGAAGCTTTGGAGGCTAATTACGTGAAGTTTTGATGAAGCTATCAAATTGGTGCTGAGTCCTCAAAAACGCTTCTGAAAGTCTGCAGTTAATGCTTAGGCAAGCATAGGGAGAGATCAGTCCAGGAGAGAGAAATGTTCCTGAAAGTATTTGGGTCGAGCTTGGGCAAGCGCTATGGAGCTGTGTTTGGAAGAAAGAGAAATGTTCCTGGAAGTCTTTGCATAGCGCTTGGACAAGTGCTATGCAGTCCACACCTGCAGTTGAGAGAAAAGCTCCTGGATGTTTTGCAATAACGCTTGGGCAAGTGCTAAAGAGTTGCGACCTGGATTTTTACAAATCTTACCAGACGCGAGGAAATCTTTTAAGTACAAGCTGACTTGAATTTTTAGGGATTTTATAGATAATTAAATATTTTAGATTTATTTTAAAAAGATATTTTTTAGTTTTAGGGATTTTCTTTTCTTTAAAAGGAGGATTAGAAGATTTGTAAAGGGGGATCGACTCCTCTTCCTCTTGACTTTCATTTCTACGCTTAAAAAAAAATACCAGATCTATTTTTATTTCTTCGTGTTCTTCATAGCCATGAGCGGCTAAGCTCGATATTTTCAATCAAAGGTTGAATTCAAGCAGGGATTCTTCACAATCGTGAGATTTAAATTTGATAAGTGTACTCTTCAAATTTGATTGGCTTTTGTGTGTTTTCTGAGTTTATGAGAAATCCCATCTCTAGTGTTTTCTTATTATTTGTTCAATAAGAGCCCATTGTTCAATCTATATCTAGGAATGCGCATAGCTATCAATAAGGTTGAGATTTGTATTGTCTAACTGAATTGAATAAGTAGATAATATAATTTGATTGCGTCCAAGCCTTCGGATTATATTATGAAAACCCACAATCTGTTTTAAATGAACAGTGCTTGTGAGTTTGTTGAATAGGGCAGGGTCTTTCTAGCTCGTACTGCTGTTAGTGAATTAAATTCTATCGCTTGTTTAGGGTTGTTCGCTGATTAGGGATTATTCAAGCGCTTTGTCTGTTTAATCTAATATTACGGAAAGACTTTTTGGAGGCACTTGTCCAAATATTATAACCTGTCAGTCTTTCAATTTTTAGAATTATCTTTGTATCAATGATCGATCAAGAGAATCCCATGCTGTGAATCACCCTTAGGTGAATCATTTCCTCTATTGGTACTTAACATTTATTTTATCGCTTTCTGTTACTTAGTTATTATTTTCAATTACTATTTTATCAAAACCCTCCCTTTTTATTTATTTGCCTTTATAAACTGATTTCAAATTAAAATTAGGTTTTGTTAGTCTCTAGGGTTCAACCCTTCTTTCTCTATCTATAATTTATCTAGATTAGAAAATTAGGAATTATTTTTGGTGGCTTCGATACCCATCAACATCCTTTTAGCACTTAACGTAGAAACAAAGTTATGGGGAGCTATGTTTCTATCCATCCTATAGACTAGTTTCGTGCCATCGGGTAGATTTAAAGCAATTTCTTTCTTTTTATAGTGAACTTCTGCACCGTATCTCGAAAGCCAATCCATGCCTATAATGGCATCAAAGTCAATCATATCCAAAATAATTAAATTTGGAAGTAGTTCTCTATCCTTAATTACTATAGGACAGTCTGTGATAACCGCATTAGTATAAACAGATTCGCTTAGCGATGTTGACACTAACAAAGGAGAATCTAATTTATCGGACATTATATCTATCTTAGCAGTAAATTTGAGAGACAAATGAATTTGTGGCACCAGGGTCAAACAATACTCGTGCGTTAAGTGAACAAATAGTAAGTATACCTATCACTATGGCATTGGATGCCTGAGCGTCCCCTTGAGTCAAGTGAAAAATTTGTGGTTGTCCTCCTATAGGTTGATGCGATGCTTGTCCTGAACTTTGGCCTCTACCTCTGCCGAAAGAATCATGGCCTGGTTGGCCTGTGAATCTGGAGCTCGATGCAGATTGCATGATAGGAGGTCTTGGCACACTACCCACGGAAGATTGAGATGGCATGGCTCGAGACTGAAGAAGTGGGCAGTCTCTAGCATAGTGCCCAGTCTAACGGCAATTGAAATAAGTATTAGCATCAAAATTACATGCTCCTCTATGAACCTTACCACATCGGTGACACACTGCTCCATTAGATCTATTACTAAAACCAGAACCGAATCCACCACTAACACTACCTGTAGACATACTCCTTCTTTGCCTAAATTTCTTTTTTTCATTCCTCTTACCGAAATATCCTCTTTCATAAAACTGCAAACTTGAGGACTGCGTACCCACATTAAAAGATCCACTCATCGTTGGTACACTAGGACTCCCAAATGCAGCTGCACTCCTATTATCCCTTCTGCCTGAAATTGCCCCTTCAGAATTAAACTTAATTTCCATTTGTCTGGTAGCATCAATCATAACACTAAGATCTTGCTCCTTTTGTTGAAACAAGAAAGCATACATCATACTTAAACCACTAACAAATCTATAAATCTTGGTGCCCTCATCTAGTATGGATCCCGGTGCATACCTACTTAATTCAATAAATTCGGTAGCATACTCATCTATAATCATATCACCCTGTACTAAAGACTCAAATTCTCTCATTTTTTCTCTCCTAGTACCCTCTAGTACAAACCGATTCATAAAAAGATCAAAAAACTGTTGCCAATTCAACCTATTGACAGAAGGCTGAACATAATCTCTAAACCATATCTCTGCTATTCCCTCCATCCTACGATCTGCAAAAGTTATCGACCTCGCATCATTACAACCCAAATCCAGACAAAATTCTCTTACTCTGGCTAAGAACGAGTGAGCATCCTCAGTTCCTGTGAACTTAGGTGGATTATACCGAATAAACCTATCATAGAGATTGTCACTAACTACTCTTGGAGCATCTAGAGGTGGAGCTTGCTGAACTGGTTGTGCTACTAGTTCGAGTATGGGAGGAGATATTGGCTATTGCTGCACCTGTGGTACATGAGTTTGGAAGAACTGCTACTGCTGTATTAATAGATTATTCATCGCAGTAATGGCTTGTTGAAGTCCAGTCACCATAGTATTCACTTCTGGAGGGTTTACAGTCGCATTTTCCTCATTTCAATTTTCTTGCACGACATCCTCTTAATTATCTAAAATCCTAGCGGGTCCACTCTGTTGATGTCTAGCCAGAGCCGGATGCCCGAAAGAAGCCTCATCTAGAGCATCTCGCTCCATATCATTAAGTGTTGTTCGCCTAGTATTCACCATACTGAAATTCAAAGCATAAAATATATCATTATAAACATAATAAGTCTTATCCTACAATTATCATAAGATTCTACCTCCTAAAATAGTTTTAACAATTGGACTCCTTAGACGGTCATGCTCAAATTTTAAGAAGCAAGGAAACTGTTTCAAGACATGATAAAAGTAACTTCGCAGTGCCATCCAAAAATATAAAACTAATGCTTTGATACCAACTTTGTCACGACCCAAAATAATGTGCCGGATCATCACTAGATAAGCTTAAAGCCCTGAGGCCCGTAGTAAGCCTGATTTGTAAGATCCATATACGAGTTTACCTGTCCTTAAATAATAGTGAGCCCATATTAACTTTACTTGTGAGTCCAGCATCCATATGCTTACCCAATAGTAAATATCTCATTAGATCACATATAATTGGGCCTAATAAATCTCAACTACATCATGATTATTAGCCACACATGCATTTGAATAAATAATAAGGACAACTACTATTCCATATATTAGCTCACTCATAATATACATAATTAAAATATACTTCTTACGATTACGGAGTTTCAAATATCCAAAATAGAGAAGTTTTTCAAAGTAGCAGTATTTTAACAAACTAACTGTATAAGATCGAAATATACTTTGGAGCTTTGTGGAGACGAATACAGAGCTTTAACTCTTCTCTGGGGATCTCCTACTTCCTGAAAAGTTGGTGGAAGGAGGGATGAGTTTCACAAACTCAGTGAATAATAATAAATAATGCATGACCAGACAATCACGCAGAATGCATCTTTAATCACAGAACTAATCACACTACCAGTCATGCATATGTCACAACATCAACATCCACAATTAATTCAACTTCGATTGATCAATCACGTGGAAATTAGTCTGTGGCGTCACCGAAACCCCCGATGAGCCATCCTCTCGCATGGCTCATCCTCTCATACATGTGCACCAGGGAGCCAATCCCCATACATAGCCGACCGGTCTAATCCTCGCTTGACCAGTCCTCTCATGATTTTTTCATGCTCTCTTTTCTTTCCATACCATCAAGGGGCTAACCTATGGTTATTCAAATCAATATATATATCATAAGATGCACACGGGGGCGCCGATCTCCATACATGGCCGACGGTATCAAAGACCGCCCTCACAAACCCATGGTGACCTACTTCATTCTAATTCCACTCAAACAAAGCAATCCACATCACCGCACATTTAATCAATAATTCATCCATTTGCCAATCATCAGATCAACCATTAATATGCATATTATAAAATATAATATGATACGATTATTAAATAATGATATAATATACTTTGATATAAAAATATTTAATGATATAGTGTAATAAAATTATGATGATATAAAATCATGATGTTATGAAATGCATGTCATGCACCATTTTTATTACTCACAGTGATATTAGGATATTCAAATCCTAATTCTGATTCTGGTGTGGAGGAGCAGTAGACGAGCTCACGTGATCTATGAATTTAAAAATATAGAAAGAATTCATCAGTTAACTATTCTATTTAATGCGAAATAATAAATAGAAATCAATCTAACAAATTATGCCATATCTCTTTGTTAAAACTAATCTAAATTCTATACTATTTAGCTACTAACCTTAATTAATCTGATTTCTCAACATCGTCCTTAAATATTCTAAATTCACCACTAATATAATATAATCAATAATGTTTTCATTTTGTATAAATATAATTTTGCCTCCGATAATCCTTTTCTTAGTTAGTTCAATTATAGTTTCCCAATAATTAATAATTATTTAATTCATTCACTTTAGTCGGTCCTTAATAACTATGAAATTTGTCTTTATCTCGAATCACTTAATTTGCTAATTCTAACAATCTTAAAAAATACATTCATATTTCTATTTATCAAATAACTAACCATAATCCTTCAGTAACATAATTTTCATTTTATTCAATGTCCAACTTTAATATCTTAACTCAAATCAATATACCAACGATTTTATCATTAAATCCATAACATAATATTAATCGGTCTCTGAATATCCCTTTTATATTACGTTCTAATATTCAACGCTAAATTCTTTAATTAAACTAATTATCAACTAAACTATTCTTATTAGTTAAATTCTTTTTACCTAACTAAATATTCACTACCATCATAAAATAAATTATTATCTCCAATAATTCAACTAATTGGATTTTCTAAATTTTATGCCAAATCATATTCGGTCAACTTTTTCTCTCTCCCCTTTTTGTTTTTCTCTTTCTCATTGTCTGTCAAATCCATAAATGCTCATATGGAAAAACTTAATATGCAAAACTTGATTTGACCTCTGAACAATTAAAATTCGTGAAAAAAAATTCAAAGATGCCAATAATCTTGAGCCTATTCCATACTCAACTCAAATATCTAATATGAACAATATGTACATCTAATATATATAAAAAGAAAAAAAAAAGACAAATACCAAATATCAAAGAGAAAGAAACAAAGTGAGAAAAAATATCAAATTACAAATTAAAATCTCAAACTCAAGCGATCTTCATCTAAATAAATAAATAAAATTGCAAAAAAAAAAAAGAAGAGAAGCCCATGAACCAGAGAACGACAATAAGACAACAATAATGATGGCCATAGAATGAGTAACATGGGCGTAGCCTTAGTAATCACATTTAGGATTTGTTTGAGCGATACTGAAAGGAGCTGGAATTATTTTTTTGCTCCTATGTTGTTTTTGCGTTTGTTATATTGAAATCCTCTAGAAGTAAGAAAATCAAATGGATGAAAAATCAAATTCTACTCCTCACCATCGATTAAAGAAAGATAATAGACCAAACCTTTTTTTTCTTTTACAGATTATTAGATGTGCAAAGGTGATGGTGGTGGCGAGAGAGGGAGAGACAGAGAGGAAGGGTTGAGAGATACTTTACTGGTTTTCAAGGATGAGATGAGAGAGAAAAAGGAAAGCAACGAAGGAGAAGGTAAAATGCTGACATGTCAAAATTTTATGATTAAATGATGCCATGTGTTGTCCATGTGGAATTTCGATCATCGAAAAATCAATTTAACTGGCAAAGGGACCTTTTTTTGTTACGCCAATAATTGTTTAGAACTTCTTATAGGACAAATTGAATTCTAGGGATGATAATGTAGGCATAGCCCCAGTTGGATTTCAAACTAAAATCAAACTGGTCAAAATCGAAATCGAACCATGGTCAAGGGTGCAAGGTTCCAAACCGTAATCAAAATCGACGATTTAAGGTACAATTGCGATCCTTGTATTTAGAAATTAAAATCGGCAGTTCCGGTTTGAAATCATTAAAAAAAAAAGAAATATCACACTTCACACATGATTTTTAATTGTTAAATCAATTTTATTTTTTTATTATTAAATCAGTAACTTTACCATCATCTTAAAATTTATTAATATAAATATAACTTATTGTGACTTCCTGACCCAGCAAAGCGATTCTAAGAGGGCGAGTAGAGCAAGAGCTCCTGGCAAGCATCTAGAATGGTAGGCTAGTTAGGGTAGTAGAATGCAGGACACATGAATGAATCAAATCATGTATCGAAAGGGTGGAAACTAATCATCAAATATGCCTTTTGGTGGAATGGCTGGAGAGTTGGAAGAACCTTAAGGTTAAGCATGCTAGCTTGACAGAAATCCTAAAATGGGTGACCTCTTAGGAAGTTTTCCATTTCACTTGCAGGATAAAACTGTGCGGGTCTTGCCGATCTAGTATGGGATCAAACCGTTTGATCCAAACCAGACCATTCCTCTGGTGGTTGGAGTCAGGCTGTTACCCTTATAAATTATAAGTTGAAAAAGAGAGAAAAAATTATTCCTCATTTAAATATTTTTAATTTAAACTTTATACGATATGGGCACAGATGCTTCATCAACGAGACCATTTGGTGATAATAATGATTAATATAAATGAGTTATTTTATTTTTTTAAATAAATGTAAGCAAATTATGTAAACTGCGATTTCTCTATATTCTAATTAAAAGGACACATAGTCAATATAATTTAAAATTTATATATAAATTGAGTACAAGTCCATTTTTCGACATATCTCTTAATTTAGATTTTTAGAAATTAAATACTAGTAAAAAATTAAATTTATATTTTGTGTAGTTATAATTTTTAATAAATTTTAAAACTATTAGTTTACTCTTTTAGTCTTTTTTTAATTTAATATTATTATTTGTTATTAATTTTCTTATTTAGCTAAAAAAACTAAAAAGGTTAAAAAAATTAATCTAAATTCAGTTCCAAACAGGGACCAAACCGGAACTGGTAGTTTTAAAACCGTTTTTAAAATTGTCTAAAAGCGGTTTGGTTCCAGTCCCACTTTTTTAGAACTGAAACCGTCAGTTTTAGAATCGAAATGGGCGATTCTGGAACTGAAGTCATGCCTAATGTGATACTTAATATAATTCAATAACATTAGGTGAAATAAGCATACTTTCTAAAATCGGACACAAAATAAGCAAATGTTACAAGTGTGCAACATGATTAGCTCATCTTTTTACAAGAACAACAGAATTAGCTGAAAGTTTGTTAAGAAGTGATAGAATATAACTATTTATTAGTACTGATATGAAATTTAAATACAAAATTCTCATAATTACAGTGACTAAAGTGAATATTGGATAAAGAATCATAAGTAGAGATGAAGATGTGTCCATACTTAAATGCTGACTTAGAGTCCAAGAAATGCCTTATATATATACTACCCTAATTCACATAAGGGTATGCAATTTGAAAATAAAAAAAACATAATTTTTCATAATAGTCTTTGATATCTTAAATGTTGTCAATTGGTGCAATGAGTATAGAACACAATCAGATTTTCTTTTAGTCTGATTAGTACTTCATATATCTTTCTCAACAATAATGGTCGACGATCTGAATTCAGTTGTTAATGAAGTTCAGGTTGGTACAATAGCACCACTCATATTGATAATAATGGAGCCATCTAAACAGGAGACAATATTAGTAACTTGACCCTCATCAAAATTCAAATCTTTAAATAGCAGCAGCTTTGAACAACTTTGTAGGAATTCTAGAAAACTCACTCAGGTGATAGCCAACTAGCAACCACCAATCTTTGTATGTCTAGAGAACCAAAATCTACCACTTGATAATGTTCAAACACACCTTTACAACTTGCTGAATCAAAATCCCATAAACCTACCAAAATAGGTACAAGTAAACTCTGGTGAAGGAGACTAAGACAAAAGAGATGACGCCTTATGTAAAGACAAGTCGTACTTTTTTCACTCTAATCAGAGGGTATGACTCGATTTATCGCTAACGCTAATTGGAGTACAAGAGTCATAGAAGTATTGAGAAAATTCAAGGATTCAAGAGGTGCCTTGAGTAATTATAGGCTCAGGAGTATTCACCTTTATCGGCACACATATTATTTTCCCTTGTACCTCTTAAATTCAATATGCCAATATTTGAATAGTATAATGGGTCAACTGATCCAAAAAATCATTTGGCTAACTTTAGAACTATCATGTACTTATAGACAAACTCAGATGAGATTATGTGTCGGGTTTTCCTTATAACATTGAAAGGGAGTGCAACAATGGTACTAGACATTGAAATTTGGATCTATTGACTCGTTCTCATAACTAGCATCCCTTTTTAGGTCCCAGTTTGTCACTAGCATCCAACGGGAAGATTTCCTCTGACCTCTTGGATTTTGAAAAGGGAGGAAGGAGAATCGTTGAGACAATATATAGACAGATTTCAAAAATTGACAACACAAGTGGAGAATTTGAACCATGAAGTAACAGTTAGCTCCAGATAGCTAGCACCATCATACTCTCTATTTTCTCAACTTTCCAAAATGAATTCTAGAATTTTTCTTCTCTGTTCATGTGGATGGCTTGTGGTTAGAGGTTGTACAATTGGATAGCTTATGGTTTGCATAATGCAGTTTCAAAATATAAAAAAAGGGGTGTTTTTCTAAATAAATTTATTGCTTTAATGGTTTAAACAGATCTGTATTGGCATAAGAATTTACTACATTATTTGATTCTGATGTACTTTAGGGTGTGATAAAACTCAATATATTTGGTGCTCAAGAGTGGAGTTTTTGTACATCTTTTATTTTTGTTGATTTTTTTTCTCTGATCAAGTTAATTAATAACATATTTTCATTCCAAAAAGAAAAAGTGAGAATAATCAGACAACTCGATATATCATTATAATCTAACTCGCTTATTGAATATTAAATATTTATATCCAGTAACATATGTAGCCACATAATCACAAAAATGATAGAAACATGTCTATCTAGAAATATCTAACGTAATCAATTACCTCTTCGAACTTCTATTGTAATGTTACAAAAAATAATTTTGTTGGCCATAGGGTTAATTGCCACATTTTCTATTTTTATGAAGTATAGTCTTTAATTTCAATAGCACTATCGTCTTCATGAAACCCAATTTGAATTTTAGTATAGAAAATCTTCTTGCATATATTCAATCTCCCAAGCGATTGCTTTTGAAATTTCTTCCTTTTGGTACGTCTCTTCTTCATACTCCAACTTGCTCATACTTGTATTGATCTTTGACTTGATCATGTTTAATACCAATTCCAATCTCCTACTTTCACTGTGAAACTAAATAGTAACTTAATAAGTCCAACAAAATTTTGTAATAATATTGACCGAAAAGGAAGTATTAAAATTACTAGTTAGATATAGAATTTTTACATTATAATTTTCTATTAAAATTGGAAAAGTCTTCAATAGATAAACTAATAATAGTAAATACAATTATAAATTCATTAATTCACAAAATAATTGTATGGACGCAATTACTTTGTCACAATCATCAAAGTACCTATATTTAGTTCCAATATTTTTTTCATTTAATAAAAGATCTTGTATTTTTCATCCCATCAAATGCATGAGTCTAGATGCAAAAACAATAAAATTCAAAGATTATAGAAACTGAATATTTTTTTGGATTTGACCACATTTGCAATCCTTCAAATCAAAAGTTCTAAGCCTATAATTCTTCTCTATTTCACCATTAGTTCTCTATTTTCATAGTTGCTAAATGAATTCCATAGAACGCTTTTCATACATAACTGCTCCAACTTTCATAGAATTCTTTATAAAACTTTATTGAAAGCTTTCAAGTAAGCCCATGCTATAAATTATTCTGATTACCTGTTTTGTTGTAGTGAGATAACCATTAAATTTTAATTATTTCTCTAAATAATTTAGAGGTAAAACAACTTCTTTTTAACAGTATGATTAGGAAGTAAGCTTTAGAAACCTTTATTATAGTAGACTATCAATTGAGAGATATACAGGAATTCTGAAAATAACTAAAAATTAGATTATGTACTTTAACATAAGAAAAAGAGAAATTACTTACCTTGTATTCTTAACATTTTGCAATAATTTCTTTAAAATACTAAACAAATTTTTTAAAAAATGAATTTTACAAACCAAAAAGCAGCTTCATTCGTTTTTTCTTTTTTTGAAAGTTTATTTTGTGCAAACTAATCAAAAAGTTGTGACACTGAGAACCTTATGATAAAAAATCCGTTTGAGTGTTGAGCTATTTAAGCTCATCATGGATTGCTTAAGTCCGTTTGAATGTTGAGCTGCTTAACCTTGTCGTGCACTACTTCAGTTTGTCTAAATGTTGAGCTACTTAAGCTCATCATGGTCTACTTAAAATTGTTTACGCTGCTTAAGCTCGATTAACTTAGATTAATGAATGACTTTTCATTTGGTTGTGCTACCTGCGCTTTATCATGACAAAAGTATTAAAAGTACCAAGCAATAGACTTATTAATAGAATTGCTTTTATGTTATCAAGTATGAAGAAAATAAATAAATACATAAATATCTTTAACCTAGCATAATCCAATCGAAATATATTTATTGGGCATCATTGTTATCTTACTGCCCCTAACCCAAAAATAAATAAAAATAAAAGGAAATTGCAACTTTTAACTAGTCAAGATGACTATAGATTTTGATAAAAGTATTCATAATTTATTAAGAAACTTTGGTGTTCTTTGAGTATCTATTGATTAAGATCAAATAAACAAGCAAATAAATCCAAAAAGAAGTCAACAAATATAATTCTAAGTGCTAAGAAAATGTAAAAATAGTTCTCATGTTTCATTCTATCTTTTTTATTATTATTTTTATAGCAGATACATTGTTTGCATCATATAAAACCATATCTCACACAAGATATTATTGATAAGAATTCATTAGTATAAGAAAAATAACATTTATGCAACTACGAAATATGTAGTTGTACAAACTGTCCAAACAGAGTTGATGTAGTGTAATAATTCTACTCGATTTTATTAAAAACTAAAATAATTTTATATTTTTTCATTAAAATACCATATATAAGTGGTGACAGAAATATATATAAAAAATTGATTTACTAATATGGAAAATTAATTAGTTACTCCAAGAATTTAAAACTTGCTTCTACAATCATCTTTTATCGAAAATCAAAAGGTAAAATGTATATGTATTTGAAGAAAATTTATTAGTATAAAATAAGAGGATAAAAAAGAAAAAGAATAATTTTCAATTAGTATAAAATTTTTAATAATACCTGAAACAATTAAATTTATTTGTCCTTTTTCTTTGATACCTAATATGTAGTTATATGATTCAAATAAACTAATGGTAAATGTATAATTATTTTTATCGTGAAAATTTTTTATAGATAATAGTTAAATATCAAATCTGACAAAGTATGATAGCACCTTAATGGTAGGCTCTCAAGGTGCTATCAATTGTTTTTCTTTCGCATATCAAGTTATAATTATTTTCATTTATATACTTGAAAAATACAAATTAATAACATGAAAATTTGTGTATGCTAATTAATTCAATTTTTGGACTTACCATTCTAATTATCTCTCATTTAGCTAGTTTTTCTAGCTTTCATCAAAATTATTGTAGCATATAGCAACCATGCACTAAAAAGAAAATAGTGAAGATGTAGTTCTAAGAATTAGTTTCAAAGTTTATCTTAAAAGATTCCCAACACTTCCATAGAAGATAAATAAAGAAAAGAAATTTCTAAAATGAATTATAACATTAAATTGCACATAGCTTAAAGTGTATATGGCGTTGAATAAAATTATATTCACTTATTCACACGCACGCGCGGGTGTATATATATATAAAATTTAATTGAGAATTTTTTTCTACAATTTTGATTCTATAAAACTCTACCAAAACTAATGCTATGTTTGGATAAGGGACCAAGAAAAATAATGAAGTAAAATAAGAAAAGATTGTTACTATTTTTTTTCCTCTCCTCATTTTCCATGCTATGTTTGGTTTGAAAAGAAAATAAAGGAGGAATGAAAATGTTATTTTTAGAAATTTAAAATTTTACCTTTTATATACATAAGAAAATTGAACATATATAAATTTAATAATATTTTTTAATAAAGCTCAATTTATAATTTTTGCTTCTAAAATATATTCTTAATTATTCTTAAACAGTGATAATTAAAATGAAATATTCATTAAAAATAGAGAAGAGAAAAAAAGAAGAAAAGTAAAAAAAAATTTCACACAAGTGAAACTTATTTCCCTTAAATGTAGTAACACAAAATAAGTAAGAAAAGAAGTAAAAAAAAAAAGAAAAAAGGAAAAGAGTTCAAACACGCTACAATTCAAGTCTCTTACCTTAGTTTATACTACAACATAGGCAAAATAAGAAAAGAAGTAAAAAAACTAAAAATTAAATAAAAAAAAGTGAATTCTCTATCTTCCTATTCAGTCTTCGTCTCTCTTTGCATCTCAGCTTCCTTCACGATCAGTGGCCAACACAGATGCCTTATCCCATTTGGTCACTTTTCTTACCTCTTCACCACATGGTAGGTACTGTTTTTGATCGTTTCTCACTAATTCCATGTAAGCGAAGCTTTGTCAATCATCAATCGTCTACCAATTTGTCTCTCTCTCCTCTACATGTCATATATGTAATTTCTTTTTTTCAATTACCTCTTTTGTTTGTTAAAAATAATCTCTTCCAATATATTTTTATTTTTTTTTTATATTGACACTTTTGCTAGATTGATTTTGCAAATTTTTACTAAAAAATTTTATTTTAGATTATAATTTTGAATGAGAGAAGAAAGTTTCTAGATTCAATTTTAGAAGGTGAATGAGTGAATATTGGCTTTGATTATTTTTGTAATTCCTTACGAACAGTGTAAATTTTCACTCCATCATCATCACTTTCTCTCCAATTTGGAGAGATTGAGAAAAAATGGGGCGCGACAAAATAGCCAAAATTTTCTTTCCTCCAAAAAATTCACCCTTCTCCTAGACAAGGGAAAGTGAGCTTCCTAATGCATTTTTTATTAGAATTTTCTTCCCTCCCACAAAATCACCCTTTCCAAACAAGCTGTAAAAGAACTTCTAAATGATATCTAAACTTAACAAGATTTATAACCTACTAAAATAGCTAATGAGTTGTAACTAAGTATAAGACAATAAAGTAAATTTAAAATGAATTATGTAATTAACCCATATATAGAAATTTACTTACAAATGAACTTTTTCATAAAATTTCTTTACAAAAAGAGATGATGTCATCTAAATATCATGTAAAGAACCATTAAACTTGGCCATAATTATTAAAATCCTGCATCCTTTCATATTAATCTTAAAAATTAAATTCTATATGCTTCTTGATTAGCATAGAAGACAACAAGAAAAAAAATTCTAGTTGTCTTTTTCTTTTACAATGTATACACTCATTGTCCTTTCTAGACAATTTCAGCTAACTGATTTAAAACATCAACTAGGCAGTTAATGATAAAAAGCAAAAACTAAATTTTTCTTACCTCGCAACTAGTGTTAATGACAATCATTATTTACCCTTTTTTAGATTAATCAACTTACCAATATCGTCAATATATGCATAAGCTCCATAAGGAAACATGGAGTTGTAACCAATACCTTTTAAACTTGCCTAAAATTTTTCTACCCTAAGGTGTGTTCCACGCTCACTGTACCATTTGATAAACTCAAAAATAAAATTATATTTATGAACTGTTTTGAGAGAATTAAAGAAAGAAAGTGTAAATTAATCTTGAATCTCTTTTTTCCTTTACTTTTTGGTACTTATAGGCTTAATAGAGATAATCATTCCTTATTTTTGCTAATTGTTAGGATAATGGGATGATATGAGGGAGGCTAGAGATATTTAGAGGATATAATATGGTTTAGATTTTTAATGTATTTTTTAGGAGGCTTATACTTATTCAAAACTAACTAGGAATTATTATCATTCCTCAACTACAAATAGTCATTAATTATAACACAATTGCTCCTAACGAGATAAGTTTGTGCGCCACTTGAATATAAATATAAGTTCAATACTTGTTAATCAAAGTTAAATACAAATCACTTTTTAGAATATGATTGCAAATAAAAGTAGTGAATTGGGGGCTTGAGTAAATATTTAATTTAGAATAGTTTTAACTGCAATTATTATTCAATTTTTATTAAGACTTTGCTCATATAACAATTATGAAATGAAGTTGTAGTCATGCATTAAACTGTACAAAAGTTAAGTTATAAAAGAGAATGATCAGATTTGATGAATAATATTTTCAATTTATTTTTTTTTCTTTCATCTCCCTCTTCAATCCTGTAATTTTCTCACTTCTATTTCCATTTTTCCTTCTTTCTCTCTTTTCAAGCACTCAAATTTCTTGTTTAGGACTGACGCATCCTAGCCAACACTAGCAAGTGTACTAGTCATTCAAATAGTAAAGGACCTAGAGTCCCGAATATCATTCCCTCAGAGACCAACATTTAGAAGCCAATTAATCTAAAAACTATCACTATTATTTGAGAAAATGATTAAATGAGATGTTTACAATTAAGTAAACTAGTTAAATTAAACAAGTAGACGATTGTAATTAAGAATAAACCAGTAATTTAAAGAAGTTAGGATCCACGATCCACCTTGACTAATTAGGATGCAATTTCTAAAATAGAAAATCAATTTTAAGATTAGCAGGTTCTTCTTATGCCTATTTATCCTACCAAGAAAGAAATTTTCAATTCAATTTTAACTCCTACCAAGAAACTTAAAGATTGAATTGCATAAAACTAAACCAATTTATAATTCCTCCTACCAGAAAATAAATTAAACTACAAATTAATCTTAGGCTTCTATCAGAAAACACCCAAGACTAATAAGTTATACAAAATCTTAAGAACATGCATGGAATTGATTAATCCTTAATTCTTAATTCCTCCTACTAGGAAACGAATCAAAGAAATAATATTAATCAAATAACACATAAGCATTAAGATCATATTTTTGCATAAAACATAAATTGCAATTCATATATTAGAAATGGACATCCATCAAAATCATTGGTTTATGTTCTTCCTAATAAAAGAGAACTACTCCATAGCTAAATCAAAAGATCAAAAGAAATAAAAAGAAGAATATCATTCTTAAATCTAGAAATTATAGAAATAGAATTCAAACTCTGAAATCCAGTGTCTGCTTCTAGCTTCTTTTTCCACGTTAGTAGGGAAGAAGAAAACTTTTTTCTCTCTCTTTTCTTTGTGTTCTTAGATCACTTTGTTTTCTATATTCTCTCCTCTCTTCGTGCCTAACTAATTAATCATCCCTAATAATATATCCTAAAAAGCGTAAAAGTCTCCCAAAAAGAAAACTCACGTTCTTTTTTTGTAACTGTCCATCTTCCACTTGTTATTTTATCTCCACTTTCATGTTGTGGTCTCCAAGTTTCTAGCCCATTTTCCACAGTTGCTTTTGCTTTCCATAGTTGAGTTGTGAAAATCTGTATTCCCCAAGCTCTTTTTTTTTTTCAAAGTGCAATATTGTTCTCTTAAGTCTGCAAATCCACCAAAATACCTATAAAACATTGCAAATAACTAAAATAAATGGAAAAAACACATAAACATGAAAATTAAATAAAAATCTTAACAAAACCTATTGAAAACATACCAAAAAAAGACACTTTAAATGCACCAAAAATTGTGAAAATAATAAATATCAAGGACCTAATAATATTGGACTCTACACAATTCAAATAATACTCTTGCATTTAATACGAGGTAATCTTATATCATTTTATAATGCAAAAACTATTGAATGTGTTGGTTGGTGTTAGTGGATAGGAATTAGAGATAAATTTATCAATTTGAAATTTATAATCACCTTTGGTAGCTATCAAGTATCAACAAAGATAATAGTGACAAATCATCTTCTAAAACCATTTTTCTTCACTTTTGATTTGGATCAAAATGATCCAAAAACCACTTTCTTTACTTAAAAAATTTTCTTTTAGAGATAAATGCTACTTAACTCTTAAAGGGAATGTTCGATTCTAATTGCTATTTTGTTTCTCTTTTAATAATTACATTGATTTATTCTTAATATTTTAGCTTATTAAGCTATTTATTCTTTTTGACCAAATTTATTTTATCCAGATTCAGGTGATGTTGCCAAGTGAAGTTCAGTTCTTCTTTCTTCCATTGTGGCTTCTTCATTAAGTAGTTTCATTAATTTTCAATCTATTTTACAATCAATTAGAGTTCCATAATTATTAGACAATAACTTGTGCAAATTACTTTGTGAGGTGATGAATTGTGTGGTAGAGGATAATAAAATCATCTTCAGGATGTTGAACGAATTATGTTAAGATGATATGAGCCCTGAGTGCATTATAGCAAGATTTATATAATAGGCTTATGAACCTTGAATTTATGTGACAATTTACAATTACAGTCTAGAGAGCTAACTGTATGATAAAATATGATATTATGCTTAAGACCATGGTTGTCAAAAATGCGAGTTGAATCGTAAACTCATATGGGTTTAATACTCCAACTACTCAAAACGTGTTCAATCGGACCTAAAAAATTATCAAAATTAGTGAAATCATTGGTGAACTTAGTGAAATAGTTAAAAATAGTAGAAATGATAAACTATGATCAATTTAAATTGATGAAACAAAAGAGACCATTAAAGATTTGACTCTCCCTTTTTCTATCTTCTTTTCATTCCGTAAGAAGATGCAAGCAAATTGCAAGTTTATAACTTCATTTCTATGATTTTATGATACTAATTCTTGAAACAAACTTGAATCATCGAGATAGATGTATGTATTTCATTGCTTGTCCATGATTATGAAGCTTTTAAATTAGTGAGCCTATTAGCCTAATTCCTAAATATTGCCTCTGCATCTAGAAAGAGAAAAGAACAATTGAGAGGAAAAAAAATAGAGAGCACCTCTACATGAGGTAACAAAGAAGAGGTTGATGTGTTAGACTTTTTATAGGGCATTAATTTAACTTTATTTTATTTACTTCAAAAATAACTACTTACTTTCTTCTCAAAACAAAACAAGACAAATTGGACTGAGATTATTAATCTAATGGGCCAATTTAAGTATGAGAAGTTTTATCATACATGTACACCAGGAACCCGATCCCCCATACCTGGCCGACCGATCCAATTCTCGCTTCACCAGTCCTTACATATTATTATATTTTTTTTCCATGTTTACTTTTTTTTTCATAACATCAGGAGATCAACCTGTGGTCATTCATATCATATCATTATATATCATCAGATGCACACGGGAACACTGATCTTCTCATACATGGTTGACAGTATCAAGACCGCTCGTACAAACTCATGGTGACCCACTTCATTCTAATTCACTCAATCAAAGCAATTCACAGCACATCACATTTCATCAACAATTCATCCAATTGAAATTCAGCAAATCAATCATTATGATGCACTTATAATTATACGATAATCAATAATAATATTAAACAATCTATTAACGATATATATATATATATATATATAATGATATACCAAATAAATTATGATGACATGAAAATGCATATCATACATTATTTATTATTACTCACAGTGATTATAGGATATTCAAATCCTAGTTTTGATTCTTGTCTGGAGAGACAGTGGATGAGTTCGGACGATTTAGGAATTTAGGAATTTTGAAATAATAAATAGATAATTAATCTAACAAACTATGTTCTATCCTCTCTATTAAGTCCAATCTAACTTGAGCACCACTTAGCTGCTAAACATCAATTAATTCGATTTTCTCGTCACAACCTTTAAAATAATTTAGATTCACCACCGATATAATGTAACTAGTAATATTTTTATTTTGAGTGAATATAATCCTTTCACCAATAATCTTCTTCTTACTTAATTTAATCATAGTCTCTGAACATTCAATGATCATTTGATTTATTTACTTTAATTGATCCCTGATAACCACAAAATATGTTTCTATATCGAGTCACTTAATTTATTGACTCTAATAGCTTTAAAAATAAATTTATATTTTTATTTATAAATTAACTAACAATAATTTTTTAACCACATTTTCTTCTTATTTAATCTTCAACTTAAATGTTTTAATTCAAATCAAGTATATTAATAAGTTGACCATTAAATTCATAATATAATATTAATCAACTTCTAAAAATATCTTCTATATTTACATTATGATAATTCACATGAAATTTCTCAATTAAATCAATTAATAATTCAAATTACTTTTTATTATATAGATTCTTTCTATTTAAACTAATATTCACCACTTCAATTAAATTAATTCACAATCTCAATAATTCGCTAATTAAATCTCTTAATTTAATTACAAAAATTCTACCATAATTTTATTTTCAATCTATAATCCTTTTTTAATTAATCAACTATACAACCAAAATAAATCACCTAATCCACAACCATAAATCAATAATTGCTCAATCACAAATGCTAAAATCAACCAGAAATTCTGGGAATAGTTTCAATACCCTCAATCAAGTCTCAAAAATCACAGATCGAAGATGATCAAACTCGGATCATGACTGAGGTTATGCAGATCGGGATTGAGGTGTTGGAATCAAGTCAAGGAGGCGGCTATGGTCGTTGGGACAGGCCGCGCGGAGGAGGAACGACAGCGCTAAAGCTCGCTGGACGGAGACTTGCAGCGACTGGCCAACTGAGTCTGCTGTTGTTGTCGCCTGGAGGAGCTACTGAAGGCCTGAGGCGGCGCGAATGGCGGAAGAGGAGGGAGGAGCAGCGACTGTGGTCGGGTCTCAAGTGGTGCGCAATGCTAGAGCTTACTGGTTCAGGCGGTGCGCAACGCGAAGGACTGCTGTACGCGGAGAGGAGCTGCTGCAGCTTGAAGCGTGGCGCCAGTCTAAGACGCTGCTGCTGGAGGTGGCGTGGCTGGCAATCAGCATAACACGGAGGAAGAGAGAGAGAAGAAGAAGAAGAAAGAAAGAGAATGTTGCAAATGAGATGAAGGTGGCACAAAGAGAGAGAGGAGAAAATAATGTAATGTAACTACGGTTTCTAGAAGACTTTACACCATTTCGGTTCGGTTTGAATTGATTTGATCTGATTCAATAAATCGATTTGGTTTTCAATCGATTCTAGGCAAACCAAATGGGTTTTGAAGTTCGATTAAATATTAAGTGGTTAAATTTATTGGCTAAAATTTTAGAATTAAAATTTAAATGAAAAATTTCTGAAATTAAAATTTTCGGGTATTTCAATTCTCCCTTCTTTATAAAAATTCGTTCTCAAATTTCAAAAACAGCAAGATAGAATAACATATTAGGCATATAAGTCAATTTCACTTATCAATAAGATAGAATCTCTCACTCAGAATGAAAAAGATAAGGGCATCTCTCCTCTGCATTTCAGCAGCCACTTCCCGCGTGTATTCCTCAACATAATGGTTACTCCGCAACATTTTAACTATAGAAATCTCTTTAGATTGAAGTTTACCAATCTGGATATTGAGAATCCTAACTGGTATTTCTTCTTAAGTTATGTTCTCATTAATTTGGACTTCTCGTGGCTCTAATACATGAGACAGATCAGAAATATACTTCCTTAGCATCGATATATAGAAAATCGAGTGTACATGGGACAATTCATTAGGCAAATCCAATTGGTACACCACTATTCCAACCTTTGCAACTAATCCAATGTATTTAGGGGCTAGCTTCTCTTTTTTATAAAAACAAATGATATCTTTCATGGGAGATACCTTTTAAAAGACCATATCTCCTTCTTGAAATGTTGTTTCTTTATGCTTAGGGTCTGCATAGCTCTTCTGCCTATCAAGCTATTTTAATTCTATCTTGAATTATAGACACCTTTTTAAATGTGATTTGAATCAATTTGGGTCCTGCTAACTTTTCATCTCTTACTTTTCCCCAGCAAATAGGAGATCTATACTTCTTACTACAAAGTGCTTCATGAAAAGTCATACCTATATTTGCTTAATAACTGTTATTATCATAAATTTTTATTAATGCTAAGTGTGAACCTCAATATCTCATAGAATTTCGTATGCACATCTGGAGCATATCTTCTTAAATTGAATCTCAGATTGTCCATCAATCTCTGGTGGAAAGTCTCATCAAAATCAAATTTGGTTCCCATACTATATATAAAATTTCAATTCTAGATAAATCTTTACACATTCTTAATTTCTAGATACTCTTCAAATTCAAATTTATATTCATATACTTATCATTCCTATTGTTGCCAATTTATATAAATCACAACTCTATTAGACCTCAATCATCTTATAATAATAATTTAATTCATTCATACCATAAAACCTATATCTCCTCAATCTTTCTTGTAACTGATTCATTTCCTCTACTTTTACATCAATTTATCCTTTACATGCTCAAGTTAATGACATATTAACTTCCTCATCGAGTCTTTTATGCTAAACATTCATAAACACCTCTTTTTGTTATTAAGCTGATTGTTTTATTCTAACAATAATCACCTATACACTTTAGATCATTTTAAATCAGAAATCTTTTCCAAATAAACATAGCAAGGTTCAACTTAGAATAAATTCTTGCAAACTCATAAAATTCATAAGCTCTTATAGACTCTATTCATATCTTCGCTTACTTATCCTGACCACTTACACATTATATAATCGCTATTCAAGAATTAAACGATTTATTCTTCATATCATAAATGATTCAATAAATACTTCATGTATTATAAACAAGTTATCCTTAAATGATTAAAATTTCTTACTTGATTTATAATCAATTATAGGATGCAATCTTATATAAATTTCAATAATTGGCACATAAGTATTTGAAGAATTCAACTTTTCTTCGGATTTTAATTCGTTCAGTTCATAACCATAGAAGTTTATTTTATTTAAAATAACTACATGCTCCATTTAAAACATGTTTACTTCGTAAGCATTCATTACCTCACATTTACTGTATTTACCTCTTAAGTCCTAATCACCCACTCAAAATATTTATCATCTAATGGTTTTTTTAAAAAAACTTATACAGATATACCACAAACATTCCTTTACACTCAAAATTTTATCTATCCTGTCACCAAATCAACTATGAAATCAAAATTTTCACGATCGTCATCAAAATTCCTTATATCAAACCATATTTCATTTATATAAAATCCATTGCCCTCAAATTTGAGTCATAAGGTATATTATCTCAAAGTCTCTAAATCTCACTTTTTTAAGCACCTCTAGACTTTTTAATTTCAAAAAGAGTAATGTCTCACACTTCTTTAAGAAAGAAATTTAGAATATTAAATCCCATAAATTCAGATATGCCACAAAGTAATAGTAAAGCAAAATATCTCCACATAACATTTTTTTTTCAGATTTAAGTAAAGTAATCTTTAGGAAAGAAAATTTCTTTTCTTTTGAAAAAGACTTATTAATCATTACAAACGCAAAAATTTCGCACCATCATGAGAACAAACTCCAAAGTATTAACAACAAATCATTTAGTCTCCTTTTTATTTTGCACACAAAATTCTCCTTTGAATTTCAAAATTTATCTGTCATCTTACCACCTATCCTATAGTTCATATTCATAACAACTTATAGTTTACGTCTCTATTTTCTTAAGACTTCTTATTATTACTTTATAACTGGTCACCTCCTTTAGTATTAAAATTATTCATTTCTTTCCTCTAGCTCTTTTTTTCCTAATCACAATTTATAATTTTGCTAATTCCACCTTATCATCAACATATAATTCAAAAAGGTTTATTTAAATTAAAAGATAATCATATCTTCAAACGATTCAATTTCTCCATTGACCTCAAAACATCTAACAAATATGTTACTTCCTTTATTTAGATACAATTTATATTTCAATCCAATAACTACTTTTCCTCTCTTTTTGTAACCATTCATAAATATTGTCTATTACTATTTCTCATCATTTCCCTCATCACTATTTGTACATCTCAAATTACTTCATTCCTCTTAAATCTTTTTTATATAAAATTAACGAACCATTTTACTTCACACACTCCTTATTAAATTATATCTTATCATTCTCAATTTACTTGAGTTATGTTTTCTCTTTTTATTGATCATCTCACTACATTAACCTTTTCATTTAATCCTTGCACTTCATTACTTTATTTAGCCCAATCCAATGCTCTTCTATTCTGATCCCTGGTTCCACATTTACTAAGCCTCTATACTCTTTTCTTTTCTTCATAATCTAATTTCATCTCTGTGATTCATAATCAATGTTTATAAGGACGAAATTATTAAATATACTTAGACTTTAAAACTCAAATATCATTAACTCTTATACAAGTACTCTATATCATGATGTGCTTATGGCACCTTTCAACAAACTTATCTCAAAATTAAACCATCAATACCATATCTTATTTGAAAATTTCAACACAATCAAGAGAATTTAGAATCAGTAGAAATAAAATCTTATAAGGTGTTAAAACGAAAATGATAAATCGATTGCATGTTCATCAAAGTCTTACCATGATCTTTTAAAATCATGATCCTATGGAAATCTCTGATAGCTCAAACATCTAAGAAGTAAATATGATGTTCTCAAGCATTTAAATATAAGTTTTCCCTTTAAAGCTTACTTAAACAATATCACATTGGCATATCAGCTGGATCAAGATTTAGAACATTCTAGTAAAACGTTTTTCATCTCATAACCACTTTCACGAAATTTCTTTATTCTATCTTCTATCCTTTCCTCATCATTGTGGATCCTCTAGATGCCACTCCTTAGTATACTTTTGGCACACCAAAATCTCTTTCAACTTTCAAATATCCCAATATCCACACTTTAACTTAATCTTTTACTCCAGTCATGCTTATGACCATTTTATCTAATTGTCTAGTTCTATTTGCTTATAATATATATACAAATTCTCAAATACAGTTACCTTCACATTGTTACATTTTATATTTTTCATATATAGATAAATACTCAATGTATCTATCATAATGTGATTTAAATTCAAAATTAGATTTAATTCAAACTCAAATAGCAAGTAAATGCTATAACAAAAGTTAATATTTTGGAATTTCAATAACAAGTCTTATTGCTTAAAAACAAATTCATGTTTATACTACATCATCTTTTCTTTTTCTTTAAACAGTTTGCACAGTATACAATTTCTAATCTAATTTAATTCTTTAATTCTTTATAGTTATTAACTTGGACTAGTCTAAATAACTCATTTCTTCTTATTGAGAATGTATATCAACGCAGTAAAAACACAGTTCAGTATATGGGCAACTAATAACAATGATTCCCCAATCATCATTCTTAGTATTTTCACAATCATATTATCAATCTCTCTCAATTATATTCAATATTTATTCTGACTCTCAACTCTTAGGCAACCATAATTAATAACACAATAATATTTAATTTGATGATAATTCTTATGCCAATAGCTAAGTCCTTCATTATAACTACTGATACCATAAATACCTCCATTCACAATTTACCACATAATGAATCTTCTCACTTATTACCTGACATTTTTCTAATCATTGCATAAATAAATTCTTATAACAAGTATTGCACTAAATAATCAAGTTATTCCATTATCATCCAGTGTTCCTCTCTCAGCAGATCTAAGAAATGAACCCTACTTTGACACCAGCAACTATTATAATGGACTATCCTTACTGCTGATATATTATACTCATCTTTATTTCCTCTCATATATAGTTCACTAATTTATGCAATAGGTATGAATTTTCCCATCTCATAGGGTCTAGTGCGTCCACCATTCCCTTGAGAGGAAAATCACCAAGATCCCTTTATGTTGGTTACGACCGATCCCAACAAAAAGATGTTCCTTGTACATACCTAGTCCAGAATGGTTAAAATAAATTTTACTCTATCTTATTCAATTATATCAACAAGGGAGATGCTGGAATAAAAGCAAGGACATTGAGAAAGACGAAATGAAATTCCCTATGTTCTGTAGTTACCTATACAACAGTGATCTCATGCTCTGATATCAACTTTGTCACGATCCAAAACCGTGGGCCAAACTGGCACTAGGACCTGGATAAGCTTAAAGCACCCGAGGCTCATAGTAAGCCTGAATTATAAAAAATCTGTCTCTATTAATATCTGACTTTGGAAACAGTAAGCCCATATTATGACACTACTCAATAACCAGAAATAATCAATCTTGGCCCAACTTCAATATCACATTCAAATCACAACTTGGGCTCATACTTATTTCAATAGAACACATTTTATGCGAAATTCATCGGTCATAAAATGGTCAAACTTTTTCTGTCATAATTTGTCCAAATTTCAGAAAATACTCCACAAGTTATTTTTCAGCATACAGTAATTTTTTTACATATCCAAATATTAATTTATCGTCCTAACTACGAAATCAAACTAAAATACTCAGAATATTCCAACTTCTCACATAATTCATACACTAACATTTCCAAATCTGGCATTAAATACTATTTCTCTGTGGAGAAGGAAGCAGAGTCTTTATAAACCAGCCATATTTCTACTTCCTGGAAAAGTTTATGGAGTGGGAGGGTGAGTTTCACCAAACTCAGTGAATAATAATAAATAATGCATGATCAGACAATCACGCAAAATGCATCTCAAATCACAGGATTGATCACATTACCAGTCATGCACGTGTCACAACATCAGCATTCACAATTATTCCATCTTCAATTAATCAATCATGTGGAAATTAGTCTATGGCGTCACCAAAACTCCTGATGCGCCGTCCTCTCACATGACTCATCTTCTCATACATTTGCACCAGGGAGCCGATCCCCCATACCTAACCGACTGGTCCAATCCTCGCTTGACCAGTCCTTACATATTATTATATATTTTTTTCCATGTTCACTTTTCTTTTCATACTATCAGGAGATCAACCTGTGGTCATTCATATCATATCATTATATATCATCAGATGCACACAGGGGCATTGATCTTCTCATACATGGTCGGTGGTATCAAGACCACTCTCACAAACTCATGATGACCCACTTCATTCTAATTCCACTCAATCAAGACAATTCACAGCACATCACATTTCATCAACAATTCATCCAATTGAAATTCATCAGATCAATCATTATGATGCAGTTATAATTATAAGATAATCAATAATAATATTAAACAATCTATTAACAATATATATATTGATATACCAAATAAATTGTGATGACATGAAAATGCATATCATGCATTATTTATTATTACTCACAGTGATTATAGGATATTCAAATCCTAGTTTCAATTCTGGTCTGGAGAGACAGTGGATGAGTTCTGACGATCTAGGAATTTAGGAATATAGAAAGAACTCATCAGATAACTATTCAACTTGAAATAATAAATAGAGAATTAATCTAATAAACTATGTTTTATCCTTTCTATTAAGTCCAATCTAACTTCAAAACCACTTATCTGCTAAACATCAATTAATTCGATTTTCTCATTACAATCTTTAAAATAATCTAGATTCACCACCGATATAATGTAACTAGTAATATTTTTATTTTAAGTAAATATAATCCTTTCATCAATAATCTTTTTCTTACTTAATTTAACCATAGTCTCCGAACGTTCAATGATCATTTAATTTATTTACTTTAATTTATCCCTTATAACCACAAAATATGTCTCTATATCAAGTCACTTAATTCATTGACTCTAATAGCTTTAAAAATAAATTCATATTTCTATTTATAAATTAACTAACAATAATTTTTTAACCACATTTTCTTCTTATTTAATCTTCAACCTAAATGCTTTAATTCAAATCAACTATGTCAATAATATCACTATTAAATTCATAATGTAATATTAATCAACCTATAAAAATATCTTCTATATTTACATTATGCTAATTTACATCAAGTTTTTCAATTAAATCAATTAATAATTCAAACTACTTTTTATTAATTGGATTCTATAAGGGTGTGAGTCCAGCATCCCTACCCATGGTGCATTACCATGGCAACCCTATGGACAAAGTAAGGCTATTGGAGACCGGAATAGCATGTTGGATGGCATGAGTGCCGAGAATATGAGAGGGGAGACCCGGCGTAATGCTCTCCACCGCCCCGGGGCCGGGATGACGACCCGAGCCCTAGTGAGCTAGGATGCGGGCATCATGTCTTATAAAGAGGGGCTGATGTCTCCATAGGGAAAGAGCTCTATGGACACTATAGGGCCATGAGCCTATATTGCGCGTCTCTCTGAAGGGTGAGGTTTCTGTATGGGCAAACTATGTCGCCCGGGATGCCCGAAAGGCCTTAGGCCATACACGAAGGTGTGAGACCCTTATATTTATACTTGGCAGATGTGCCCTACGGTCGGATATGATGCTAAGACCCTCAGAGTATGCATGGCTGGCCTAGATTATGAGCTAAGTCTAGGCGCCACACGGGCGCCAAGAGTTGCGAGGATATGGCCCCGTGACATTTGGTATCAGAGCCAATTTGTTTAGCTGTTGCTAGAGATGGTTGAATGTTGCTAGAGACTTTTCTACATGTAGAATTGGTTGAGATACACAGTCCGGATAAGAAATATAGTGGCGGATAAGCGATGCAGATTATGGATGGTAGCATTTGGTAGTTGGCACCATGACGCCTCGTGCAATATGCGCCCTCAAACACAGTTGGAAGAGGCATGTTAAGCAATATGAACAAATGTGAAGATGCAAGTTATCTAGAAACCTCAATGTGAATGCATTGCTTGCCTACGAGAACAAAGGCAAGATGTGACGGCGGAAGTGAAGATGCGATGATAAGGACTTGGCCAATGCATCGGCTTAGGCGGGTATCGCAGATGGCAAAGCAGAAACTAAGTCATGTGTTAGCTTGTTTGTGAAATTTTGATATAGACCGCTATGGAAGCAGGCACATTAAAAATTCAGATACAACATTGTTAAGACTATCACTATGGGCTAGAGCGGCCAAGCTGAGACGACCGATCTTCGATAAATGGATTAAAGTGAGAGACATCACTTGAGTTTAAGCATCACAGATGGATAGTTAGTGTCTACATGATGGCACAGAGAATAAGAGAGTTTAAAGTAAGCTGAAGCGACTGCATATAGTCAACTCGAAGCAGGGGATGCCTGTGCTTGGAATTGACTCGAGTAAGCAGCTCAATGCGCATAGAGGCGCTCGGTAAGAAGCAGTTGGGTGTGAATCCACCCTAGATGCAAAGCTGATCACTTCGGGTTATGGTTGCCTATGTGAGGCAAGAATATGGAAAATTGTCAGAATTATGAGCAGAACTAATGAGGCATGCTAGAGATTGCTTGTTCAACATACGATGAGATTCGTTTATGCCCTTTTGAGATAGAGGGGTGCAGAACACCGAATGAGTCGGTTGTTGATATGTGATTGTTGTGGAGAGAGCTTGCCAAATGAGTTGGAAGC
>CANUEX010030207.1:0-25815 GCA_948099535.1 Jatropha multifida | reverse complement strand
CCCCCGAACACGTTGGGCTCCCAGCGACTCTGAGCTTTTTCCCTCAAATTCACACCATTGATAGATGTTATCCATACATGAAGGTTAGTAATGCCCAAAAATGAAAACAATTCGAAAAAACTGCAATCCTTAGCTCAGTTCCCGGCCAATGAAACGACCCTCCAGCTTCAATATCTCCGCACTAGGGTCTTTTCGAGCCTGGCCATCACTTTCACCCGAATTGCCTACACCTATAGAAGTCACCCATATCAATCCCGGCCCTCGATTCATTGTAGCCTTCGGGGCCATTCGCTTTGCTAAGGCAATCCAAGCTAACTTGAGTAAGCCCCTGAACACGTCGGGCTCCTGATGACTGTGAGCTTTTGCCCTCAAATTTGCACAATTGATAGATGTTACCCATACATGAGGGTTAGTAATGCCGAAAAATCGAAACGATTTCAAAAAAACTATCGTGTCCTGCTCGGTTCCTGGCCTATGAAATGGTACTCTGACTTCAATAACTCCGCCCCGGGGGCTATTCGAACCTGGTCGATAATCCGACTGGGTTCCTAGGACATATAGAAGGCACTCATATCAATCCTAACCCCCGATTTGCCAGAGCCTCCGGGGCCATTCACTTTGCCAAGGCCATCCAAGCTAATTTGAGTTAGCCCTCGAAAACGTCGGGCTCCCGGTTACTGTGAGCTTTTGCCCTCAAATTCACATCATTGATTGATGTTACCCATGCATCAAGGGTAGTAATGTCAAAAACCAAAGTGATTAAAAAAAATTGCAGTCCCCGGCTCGGTTCTTGGCCTATGAAATGGCTCTCCAGCTTCAAAGTCTTAGCACCTTGGGCTTTTCAAGCTCAGCTGGCACTTCGGCCCAAGTTCCCCGGACCTGTAGAAGGAACCCATATCAATCTTGGCCCACAATTCACTGTTACTTTCAGGGCTATTCGCTTGGCCAAGGCCATCCAAGCTAACTTGAGCTAGCCCTCGAACACGTCGGGCTCCCGGCGACTGTGAGCTTTTGCCCTCAAATTCGCACCAATGATAGATGTTATCCATACATGAAGGATAGTAATGTCGAAAAACCAAAACGATTCGTAAAAACTAAATTCCCTAGCTTGGTTCCCGACCCATGAAACAGCCCTCCGGCTTTAATATCTTCGCACTAGGGGCTTTTCAAGACTAGCCGACACTCCGACCCAGGTTCCCCAAACCTATAGAAGGCACCCATATCATCCCCGGCCCTCGATTCGCCAAAGCCTCTAGGGCCATTTGCTTTGCCAAGGCCATCCAAGCTAACTTGACCTAGCCCTCGAACACATTGGGCTCCTAGTGACTGTGAGCTTTTACTCTCAAATTTGCACTATTGATAGATGTTACCCATACATGAAGGGGAACAGTGCCGAAAAAGCAAAACGATTCCAAAAAAAACCCACACCTCAGCTAGGTCCCAGCCCAAGGGACGGCCGTTCCTCATCCTCTCATATAAATAGAGGACTAGTAACCACAATAATAATTCCATAATGATATTTAAGCGTCCCTCGCAAAAAATCGTGGCCATCGGGTGGCATTTTCATTTTTTATCAATTTTAACCCCCTCCAGGGGCATTTTCGTCCAAAAAACCGCCCCTTTCCCGCAAAGCCTCAACCAACGACCACCCCAATAATTCCATAATTATATTCTAGGGTCAGCCACGAAAAACCGCGGCCATTAGTTGAGATTTGCATTTTTTATGAATTTTTAACCCCCTCTATAGGCATTTTTTCATCAAAATTTTTTTTTGACCACCCTCCGCATCGAATCTCAGGACCAAGGGCACCGCATTAATTGTTTGCCCTTTTTTGTGATGGCTCCCAAAATTTCATGGCAAAAGGTGCCTAATGATATAAATTTTATAAGGGAGTGATGGTTGGGATATAGCAATGTTTCCTTATGCTACACCAAGGTTTGTGTTATTTTCTATATATGTTTCCTTATGCAAAAACACAATTCAGTTGGTGGTTGCTAAAGATGGCTAGATGTTGCTATAGATAGTTGGATGTTACTAGAAATTGTTGCGCAAGTAATATCGGTTGAGATACACAATCTGGATAAGAAGTACAACGGCGTACAAGTGATGCAGATTACGGATGGGAGCATTCGATAGTTGACATCATGATCCCTCATGCAATATGCGCCCTCAAACACAGTTGTAAGAGGCATGTCAAGCAGCAAGAATGAATATGAAAATGCAAGTTATCTAAAAATTTCAATGTGAATGAATTGCTTGCTTAAGAGTACAAGGGTAGCATGTGATGATGGAAGTGAAGAAGCAACAATAAGGACTTGGCCTATGCATTGGCTTTTGTGGGTATCGTAGATGGCAAAAGCAGAGACTAAGTCATGTGTTAACTTATTCATGAAATTTTGGTCTAAACCCTTACGGAAGCAGGCACATTAGAAATTAAGATATGGCATGGTTAAGACTAGCATTATTGGCTAAGAGTGGCCAGGAAGAGACGATCGATCTTTGATAAAAGGAATAATGGTGAGAGACATCATTTGAGTTTAAGAATCGTAGATGAATATTTAATGACTGCATTGTTGCATAGAGAATAAAAGAGTTTAAAGCAAGCTGAAGCGACTACATATAGTCAACTTGGAGCAGGGGATGCTTGTGCATGGAGTTGACTCGAGTAAGTGGCTCAATGA
The DNA here is from genome assembly GCA_948099535.1 of Jatropha multifida. NCBI lineage: Eukaryota > Viridiplantae > Streptophyta > Magnoliopsida > Malpighiales > Euphorbiaceae > Jatropha > Jatropha multifida. The sequence continues at coordinate 23,133 of CANUEX010030207.1, read as the reverse complement.
GCATTGAGGCGCTTGATAAGAAGCAGTTGGGTGCTAATCCACCCTAGATGCAGAGATGATCACTTTTGGTTATGGTTGCCTATGTGAGGTGAAAATATGGAAAATTGTTAGAATATGCGAGCAAGACTTATGAGGCAAGCTAGAGATTGCTTGTTCAACACACGACGCGATTTGGTTTGCCCTTTGAGATAGAGGGGTGCAGAACACCAAATGAGTCAATTGTTGGATATGCAATTATTATGGGGAGAGCTTGCCAAATGAGTTGGAAGCTGCTCACAAGTGCTTTATTGAGATGTGTTGATGCTTGGCGGAAGGAGTACCAGACTACAGTTGATATTTCAGGCCGTGGGCACTGTGAAATAAGAGTTAACTCAGCGAAAGGAATATCAGTCTGTAGTTGATATTTCAGGTCGTGGGCGATATTGAGATAAAATGAGAACTTAACAGATTGCCTCAGATGAGTCGAGATATTGGTGTGTTACCTCAAATGAGCCAAGAAACTTGTGTTTTGTTGTTTGTGTGTAGGGCCATTCGGTCAAGAGTAGCATGTTAGATAGTTCCTCATTGGACCATACGAGCAAAAATGAGATGATAAAGAAATCATGCCCTAATCGTTTATGGGAAGCGAAGAAGGCTTAAGGCTAAACCAAAAGGGCTTGAGGTGTCATAAGCAAAATAATATTTTCTTATACAATTTTCATGGAATGCTATAGGCCCCAGCAAGTTAAACTTATATAGAGGGGTTAATAGCCATGGAAATAAAATTGTTTTTGTATACATAGCTTGTGCACCAATATAGCATGATGCAACCAAAGCATGAATCAAGACATAACTTGTACACCAATACAGCATGAGACGACCAAAGCATAAGTCGAGACAGAGTTGTGGCGAGCGAGGCGATAAAAGAGACAAACAAAACATATACATCAATAGAAATCGAGTAGGGTTTGGTGTATCCTAAGGGAGTTACTTTTATTCTTATGGTTGAGATGACTTGCTATATGATTGTTGTTACTTTGCTATTGTTATAATAAAATAAAATAAAATACAAAAAAAAATGACGAAAAGAAATGTATGTATATACATATGCCCTAAGGTTCCTTCTTTAGCAGGTTTGACGAATAGATGGACAACCTAAAATCTACAAGGTTGATGACTATGAACCGACTACGAAAGATGTAGAGGCACTAGGTGACTATGGGTGGAATTAGTTAGTAAACCAGGTGCTAGCGACAATCGTCCCAACAAGGGATGTTACCCAAGAATAAGGAGCAAGTTCACCTAATTTAGAAGTGAACAAGGAGAGGAAGTTGCAGTCCATAAATTAGAGCGAATGCAAATCGACCAATGTTCAAATGATGAAAAAACCATAGAGAAACAGACAATGGCACAACATACTAAAAATCAAGATAAGTACTATGTTGCATGCGTATGGGTGAGATAATTGTATATGTAAGTCATATCACTTCTTACTTGATGTGTTATTTCATTTGTTATTATTATTGTTATTAATATTACGAGCTACAATTGTGCATGAGAAAAGGCTTAACAACTATATTGCATATATATTTCTACCATGTGGCTACTTTGTTTTTTTTGTTAGTTGTATTTTGCGAGGTACATATAATAATACTATGAAGTAGCATAAAGCATATAGATGCTCAAATAATAACAGGTGCTTGGATGCTAATGACTACAATGCAGAAGCAAGCAGTTAGCGAAGGGACAACCACATCATAAGAGAAACGTGGGTAAGACAACAAGCAGTGCAAAGGAGAAATGTAAAGAGCATTTAAAGTACACTACCCTTATCGACGAGGACATTGATTGTTTAAGTGGGGAAGAATACGCATGGGGATCCTACTTGGCTAAAAGGGGGAGGAATGGTATAAATAAGGAGAATGATAATAATATAAGTATAATCCTCTATGCAGGAAGGTGGGGGATTGGGTAGACAAGATAATAAGGAAGACATAAGAGAAGGATTGTTGAAGTATGATCCTTAAGGTAGAGATAAAAGTAAAGGGTGGGACATTGATGACATGTAGTTCTAGACTGGAAGCATGTTGTTCCTAGAAGAAGAATAGAGAAGAAGAGTAGAATAAAGAAGAAGAGAAGTAATGCAAAAACACAATACAAATTTTTACATTTAGTTCTTCACTTGCCAGTGCAACAATCAAATCCATAGAACCTTTCATTAGAAGAGACAACAATAATGAGGATTGTGGAGGAGAAGCACAGAATTAGTGCCACACAATCGATGAGGTCATCAATCATTTGAGTGGGGGAGAATGTAGGGGTGTGAGTCCAGCATCCCTAACCATGATGCCTTATCATGGCAATCTAATGGACAAAGCAAGAGTATTAGAGACTAGAACAACATGTTAGATGCATGTGTACTGAGAGTATGAGAGGGGAGAGCCGGGATAATGCTCTCCGCCGCCCAGGGCCAGGATAATGACCCGAGCCCGAGTGACCTAGGATGCGGGCATCATGCTCTATCTAGAGGGGCTAATCTCTCTATAGGGAAGGAGCTGTATGGACACTATGTGACTATAAGCCTATAGTGCATGTCTCTCCAAAAGGTCAGGTTTTGGTATAGGTTGACTATGCTACCCAGGATGCACAAAGGCCCTTAGCAATACACGAATGTGCGAGACCCTTATATTTATATGGCAAGTTGAGTCCTACAGTTGGATATAATGCTAATACCCTCAAACTATGCATGGTTGGCCTAGATTATGAGCTAAGTCTAGGTGCCGCACGAGTGCCAGGAGCTATGAGGACATGGCACCATGACAATATATATGGGGTGGGCGAATGGTGTGCCTAGGCATGCCATTCGCCCAACCCATAACCCCCACTGCTCACCCGCGCCCTTGACGGTACGTGCTAGGCAGAACTTAGCATGGCAGCGATTCTTAATCTCAGCCAATTGAGTCATCATTGGTCAATTTTTGGCTAGCTCTGTCAATGTCAAGGGTGTGAATGAGAAGTGGGAGGTTCACTAAACGCGCCATCTCCTCCCCCTTCCCCCCCTCCATGCCCATTTCTCACCCGCGCTATCAACAGTGTGTGCTAGGCCTGACTCAGCATGGCGTCGATTCTCGATCTTGGCCGATCAAGTCGTCGTTGCGTCAATTTTAGCTTGGCTTAGCCAATGTTGATAGCGCAGGTGAGCAAAGGGCATGGACATGCCCATTGCTCACCCAGGCTATTAACAGTGCGTGTTGGGCCTGGCTTGGTGTGGCGCCGATTCTCTATGTTGGGCAATCAAGTCATCATTGCGTCGGGTTTGGCTAGGCTAGTCAACGTCAATAGGACAGGTAAGCAATGAGCATGGCACTCGATGGACCCCTCCATGCCCATTGCTCACCCGTGCTATTAACGGTGCGTGTCAGGCTTGGCTTAGTGTGGCACCAATTCTCGGTCTCAACTGATGGAGTCATCGCTGCATCGAGTTTGGCCTAGCTAGTCAACGTTAATGGTGTGAGTGAGAAGTGGGCATGGCACTCGATGGACCCTTACATGCCCATTGCTCACCCACACTATTAACTGTGCGTAGTCGTTTTTGAGTAGGGTTTGGCCTGGCTTAGTCAATGTTAATGGCGTAGGTGAAAAGTGGGCATTCACTCGATGGACCCTTACATACCCATTGCTTGCCAATGCTCTTAATGGTGTGTGTTGGGCCTTACTTGGCATGGCATCGATTCTCGATCTCAGCCGATCCAGTCGTCATTGCGTCAATTTTTGTCCAGCACAATCAACATTATAGACATGGGTGAGTGTGGGCATGCAATTCGATGGACCCTTCCCCCCACTTCCCCCTAAGATGCATTTCTTGATCGTGCTCCACGGTGTGGGCTGTGGTTGAACTTGATGTTGCGATGATTTCGGGTCTTAGCCTATTAAGTCATCGTTCATTGAGTTTTGTTGTGGCTCAGCAAACATTAAAGGCGCTTGAGCAGTAGTTCGGATGTTTAGGTCAGTAGTATCCTTGTTGGTGCAACAAATTGCTGATCTCATCGTCCTCTTCAATTGTGGCTGGAGTTTTGATTTCTTTTCTTGAGGCAAGGACTCGGGTTCCTATGCGATGTACCCATGGGAGCGAAATTTGGATGGTTCATTTTTATTTCAACCCATGCATCCCATGTGCTTGGGCGGACCTCGCAGCGGCATTCGTGTTCCAAGCATGTCGACTCGACTGTTGTGGCCCATGAATCGCCTCCTTGTGCTTTTAGATGTAGAATGTTATGCAGGCAGAGGGTTTGAAAGTATGACCTCCATTGGTCCAATTAATGTCTCTAAGAACGATGGACACACCCATTTTGAGCCTTATTCGTGCTACCTCGCCGCGGACAGGGTGGGTTCGTGCCGGCGCCGATGTCGTGAAGGAATGCTCCTGGTCAATCCTATTGATAGTCATATGCTTGTCTCAAAGATTAAGCCATGCATGTGTAAGTATGAACTAATTCAAACTGTGAAATTGTGAATGACTCATTAAATCAATTACAATTTGTTTGATGGTATCTGATACTCGGATAACCGTAGTAATTCTGGAGCTAATACGTGCACCAAACCCTGACTTCTGGAAGGAATGCATTTATTAGATAAAAGGTCAACGTGGGCTCTTCCCATTGCTATGATGATTCATGATAACTCGACAGATCGTACGACCATCATGTTAGTGATGCATCATTCAAATTTTTTCCCTATCAACTTTCGAAGATAGGATACAGGCCTACCATGGTGGTGACAGGTGATGGAGAATTAGGGTTTGATTCTGGAGAGGGAGCCTGAGAAATGGCTACCACATCCAAGGAAGGTAGCAGGCGCGCAAATTACACAATCCTAACATAAGGAGGTAGTGACAATAAATAACAATACTAGACTCAATGAGTCTGGTAATTGGAAGGAGTACAATCTAAATCCCTTAATGAGGATCCACTGGAGGGCAAGTCTAGTGTCAGCAGCTACAGTAATTCCTGCTCTAATAGCGTATATATAAGTTGTTGCAGTTAGAAAGCTCATAGTTTGACCTTGGGTTGGGTAGATCGGTCCACCTCGCGGTGTGCACCTATCGACTCGTCCCTTCTGCCGGCAATGCATTCTTGGCCTTAAGTGGCTGGGTCGTTCCTCCGACGCTATTACTTTGAAGAAATTAGAGTGCTCAAAGCAAGCCTACACTTTGTATACATTAGCATGGGATATCATCATAGGATTTCGATCCTATTGTGTTGGCCTTCGGGATCAAAGTAATGATTAATAGGGACAGACGGGGGCATTCGTATTTCATAGTCAAAGGTGAAATTCTTGGATTTATGAAAGACAAATAATTGTGAAAGCATTTTCCAAGGAAGTTTTCATTAATCAAGAATGAAAGTTGCAGGCTCGAAGACGATCAGATGTCATCCTAGTCTCAACCATAAATGATGTCGACCAGGGATCGGTGGATGTTGCATTTAGGACTCTACCGGCACCATATGAGAATTCAAATTGTTTGGGTTCCGGGAGGAGTATGGTCGCAAGGCTGAAACTTAAAGGAATTGATGGAAGGGCATCACCAGGAGTGGAGCCTGTGGCTTAATTTGAATCAACATGGGGAAACTTACTAGGTTAAGAAATAGTAAGGATTGGCAGACTGAGAGCTCTTTCTTGATTCTATGGGTGGTGGTGCATGGTCGTTCATAGTTTATGGAGTTATTTGTCTGGTTAATTTCATTAACAAATGAGACCTCAGCCTACTAACTAGCTATACGGAGGTGATCCTCTGCGGCCAGCTTCTTAGAGGGACTATGGCCTTCTAGGCTAAGGAAGTTTGAGGCAATAATAGGTCTATGATGCCCTTAGATGTTCTGGGCCACACGTGCACTACATTGATGTATTCAATGAGTCTATAGCCATCGCCGACAGGCCCAAGTAATCTTTAAAATTTCATCATGATGGGGATAGATCATTGTAATTGCTGGTCTTCAATGAGGAATTCCTAGTAAGTGCGAGTCATCAGCTCGTGTTGACTATGTCCCTACCTTTTATACACACTGCCCATCGCTCCTACCGATTGAATGGTCTGGTGAATGGTTCGAATCGTGCCGATGTGGCCGGTTTGCCTTCGACGACATCGTGAGAAGTCCACTAAATCTTATCATTTAGAGGAAGGAGAAGTCATAACAAGGTTTTCGTAGGTGAACCTACAAAAGGATTAAATGTCGAGACCTGCACAGCAAAACGACCCACGAACATGTCTATATACGCGAGGTGAGCCTGGGGGCTTCGGCCCCTGCGCGAGCCCAAAGGCTGTGTTCGATGCTGTTGGGATTAACCTCGGTCCTTCCTGCATGCTCGACCCAGTCCTCCAACCAACCCCAGCACAGGACGTGCTAAGGAAACACAAAAGAAGAAGGGTATGCTCCTGTTGGCCCTAGAAATGGGCAACCGTAGGGATACGTCGTCCTCTATCTATAACCAACATGACTCTCAACAATGGATATCTTAGCTCTTGCATCAATGAAGAACATAGTGAAATGCGATACTTTGTGTGAATTGTAGAATCCCACGAACCATCGAGTCTTCGAACCCAAGTTGCACCCTAAGCCTTTTGGCCGGGGGCATGTCTGCCTGGGTGTCACGCAATGTCACTCCCACCTATCGGGGGGCAGATTCTGGCCTCCCGTGCACCGGTTGCCCGTGGTTGGCCCAAAAGCCTAGTTCACTACAGTGAACGGTGCGACAATCGGTGGTTGTAAGACCCTTGGACACAATCGTGCATGGACACATGCTCGGAACATCGAGACCCCGATGTGTCCCTAAGGGCGCACTACCAACATGACCCTAGGTCAGGCGTGACCACTCGCTGAGTTTAAGCATATCAATAAGTGGAGGAAAAGAAACTTACAAGGATTCCCCTAGTAACGGTAAGCGAAAAGGGAAATGCCATCGGTCGCCTGTGAAAATCCGATGGACCGAGTGCCTCCCATGCCTGATCATACACATAACGCATCAAGTCTCCAAGGTGAGTAGCCTCTGGTCAATAGAATAATATAGGCAAGGGAAGTCGGTAAAACGGATCTGTAACGTCAGGCCATCCAAGCTAACTTGAGCTAGCCCTCGAACATGTCAAGCTCCCGGCAACTGTGAGCATTTGCCCTCAAATTCACACCATTGATAGATGTTACCTATATATTAAGGGTAGTAATGTCGAAAAACTAAAATGATTTCAAAAATTTGCAGTCTCTGACTCGGTTCCTAGCCTATGAAACGGCCCTCCGGCTTCAATATCTCGGCACCGAGGGCTTTTCTAGCCCAGCCAACACTCCAGCCTGGGTTCCTAGACCTAAAGAAGACACACATATTGATCCCGGCCCCTGATTCACCGAAGCCTCTGGGGCCATTCGCTTCGCCAAGGCCATCTAGGCTAACTTGAGCTAGCCCTCGGACACGTCGGGCTCTCGACGACTATGAGCCTTCGCCCTCAACTTTACACCATTGGTAGATGTCACCCATAAATGAAGGGTAGTAATGTCAAAAATCGAAAATGACTCAAAAAAATTACAGTCTCGAGCTCGGTTCCTGAGCTATGGAACAACCCTTCGACTTCAGCATCTCCGCACTAGGGGCTTTTCAAGCCCGAGCGACACTCCGGATCAGGTTTCTCGTACCTATAAAAGGTGTCCATACCAATCCCGACCCCTGATTAGCCGAAGCATCTGGGGCCATTCGCTTTGCCAAGGCCATCCAAGCTAACCTGAGCTAGCCGCTGAACACATCAGGCTCTCGGTGACTGTGAGCTTTTGCCCTCAAATTTGCCCCATTGGTAGATGTTACCCATACATGAAGGGGACTAATGCTAAAAATAAAAAATGATTCGAAACAACTGCATTCCCCAACTCCATTCCTAGCCTATGAAATGACCCTCCAGCTTATATATATCCGGGCCATTTGCTTCGCCAAGGCCATCCAAGCTAACTTGACCTAGCCCCGAACACGTCGGGCTCACAGCGACTGTGAGCTTTTGCCCTCAAATTCGCACCATTGATAGATGTTACCCATACACAAAAGGACTGACACCAAAAATCCAAAACGATTCAAAAAAACTGCAGTTCTCGACTCAATTCTCGGCCTATGAAATAGCCATCTAGCTTCAATATCTCCCCATCGGGGGCTTTTCAAGCAAGACCAACACTTTGGCTTGGGTTCCCTAGACCTATAGAAGGCATCCCAACTGATCCCAAGCCTCGATTAGTTAGAGCACCAGGGCCATTCGCTTTACCAAGGCCATCCAAGCTAACTTGAGCTAGCCCCAAACACGTCGAGCTCCCAACGACTATGAGCTTTTGCTCTCAAATTCGTACCATTGGTAGACTTCACCCATACATGAAGGGGACTAATGTTGAACACGCAAAATGATTCAAAAAAAATCTTGGACCTCGGCTCAGCTCCCAGCCTATGAAACAATCGTTCCTCTTGCTCTCGCACAAACAGTCATTTGGCAGCCACTGTAATAATTCCATAATGATATTTAAGCATTCCCCTCAAAATATTGTGGCCATGGGATGACATTTTCATTTTTTATGAGTTTTTTACCCCCTCTAGGGGCATTTTCATCAAAAAAATCGCCCCTTACCTACAAAGCATTAATTGGAGACCACTCAAATAATTCCATAATTATATTCTAGGGTCACCCATAAAAAATTATGGCCTTCGGGTGATATTTTCATTTTTTACGGATTTAACCCCCTCTAGGGGCATTTTCATCAAAATTTTTATTTGACCACCCTCCGGACCGAATCTCGGGACCAAGGGTACCCATTCAATTCTTTACCCTTTTTTATGATGGCTTCCAAAATTTCATAGCCAAAGGTGCCCGGAATAAAATTTATGGGGGAGTGATGGATGGGATTTAGCAATGTTTCCTTATGCTACACCCATGTTTGTTTTATTTTCTATATATATAGGGTGGGCGAATGGTGTGCCTAGGGGTGCCATTCGCTCAACCCATGGCCCCCTAACTACTCACCCACGCCCTTGACATTACGTGTTAGGTAGAACTTGGTGTGGCGCCAATTCTCGATCTCGGTCGATCGAGTCATCGTAAGCTGGGTTTTCTCTAGCTCTGTCAATGTCAAGTGTGCGCGTGAGTAATGGGAGGAGCGCTAGGCGTGCCATCCCTCCCCCTTCCCCCCTCCATCCCCATTGCTCACCTGTGCTATTAACGGTGCGTGTTGGGCCTGACTTAGAGTGGCACCGATTCTCGGTCTCAACCGATCGAGTCATGATTGTGTTGGGTTTGGCTTAGCTCAGTCCACGTTAATAGCGCGGGTGAGCAATGGGCATGGCATGCCCATTGCTCACCATCATTATTGACAGTGCATGTTGGACCTGACTTGGCATGGCACCGATTCTCAGTCTTGGTCGATCAAGCCGTCATTGCGTCGGGTTTAACCCGGCATAGTCAACGTTATAGGTGCGGGTCAGGGTGGGCATGGCACTCGATGGACCCTTCCATACCCATTTCTCATCAGTGCTCTCAACGGTGCGTGCTAGGCCTGACTTGGTGTGGCACCGATCGAGTCGTCATTACATCAGGTTTGGTTTGGGACAGTGAACGTTAAGGGCATGGATGAGTGTGGGCATGCAATTCGATGGACCTTCCCCCCTTCCCCCTAGGACGCATTTCTCAATTGCGCTCCACAGTACGAGCTGTGGCTTAATTCGGTGTGGTGGCGATTCTCAATCTTGATCGATTGAGTGATAGTTCGTTGAGTTTTGCTATCGCTCAGCGAACATTAAGGGCGCATGAGTTATAGTTTAGATGTTTGGGTCAGCAGTATCCTTGTTGGTGCAACGAATTGTCGATCTCATCGCCCTCCTCAGTCCCTGCTAGAGTTTTAATTTCTTTTCTCTAAGCAAGGACATGGGTTCTTGTGCAGTGTACCCATGGGAGCGAAATTCAGATTGTTCATTTTCATTTTAGCCCATGCATCCCATGTGCAAGGGGCAGACCTCGCAGCGGCATTTGTGTTCCAAGCACGTAGACTCGACTGCTGTGGCCCATGTATTGCCTGTCGTGGTTTCAGATGCCCTGCAATGGCCCAATTAATGTCTCTAAGAACAATGGATGCACCTGTTTTGAACCTTATTTATGCCACCTCACTGCAGGCATAGTTTGCTCGTCCGAGCGCCGACGTCACGAAGCAATGCTACCCAGCTAATCCTGCCAGTAGTCATATGCTTGTCTTGAAGATTAAGCCATGCATGTGCAAGTATGAAGTAATTCAGACTATGAAACTACAAATGGCTCATTAAATTAGTTATAGTTTGTTTGATGGTATCTGCTACTCTGATAACCGTAGTAATTCTACAGCTAATACGTGCACTAAACCTCGACTTCTGGAAGGGATGCATTTATTGGATAAAAGGTCGACACGGGGTTTGCCCATTATTGATAACTCGACGAATTGCACGGCCATTGTGCCGGCAACACATCATTCAAATTTTTGCCCTATCAACTTTCGATGGTAGGATAGAGGCCTACCATGGTGCTAACGGGTGATGGAGAATTAGGATTCAATTTCAAAGAGGGAGCTTGAGAAATGGCTACCACTTCCAAGGAAGGCAGCAGGGGCACAAATTACCCAATCCTGACATGGGGAGGTAGTGACAATAAATAACAATACCGGGCTCAATGAGTATGGTAATTAGAATGAGTACAATCTAAATCCATAAATGTGGATCCATTCGAGGGCAAGTCTAGTGCCAGCATCCGCGATAAACTAGCTCCAATAGGTTATATTTAAGTTGTTGCAGTTGAAAAGCTCGTAGTTGGACCATGGGTTGGGTCGATCAATCCGCCTCACAGTGTGTACCCGTCGGCTTGTCCCTTCTGCTGGTAATGAGCTCCTAGCCTTAACTGGCCGGGTCGTGCCTCGGCTATTACTTTAAAGAAATTAGGGTGATGAAAGCATGCCCAACAGAGGTTTCCAACTGATCTACTGGCGCACTGCATGCCCATTGGAGGTTTATCATCGGGGTGGTCGCGGGTAGCCCACGGGCGCGCCGCATGCCCAATGGAGTTTTATCCTTGCATTGGGTAGGTAGCCCGTAAGCGCATCGCATGCCTAAAGGAGGTTTATCACTGCACTCGGCACAGGTAGCCTGCAAGCACCACAAGCTCAATGCACAAGCCCCCGCGGGCACGCCCCATGCCAAATGGAGGTTTACGCCTGGGCAGTGGGGGCCCGAGTGTCCATTACAGCCGTATCACTCAATATCTCTGCACAGGGGGTTTTCAAGCTCGACCAACACTACGCCTTAGGTTCCTTGGACTTATAAAAGGCATCGACATCGATCTCGACCCTCGATTCGCCGGAGCCTCCTAAGCTATTTGCTTCGCCAAGGCCATCCAAGCTAACTTGAGTTAACCCTCAAACACGTGGGGCTCCTGGAGACAGTGAGCTTTTGCCCTCAAATTTGTACCATTTGTAGATGTTACCCGAACAAGAAGGGGACTAATGCCGAAAAAAAGAAACAATTCAAAAAAACCTACAGTCCTCGGCTTAATTCCCAGCCTATGAAACGACCATCCGACTTCAATATCACCGCAGCTGGGGCTTTTCAAGCACGGTCGACACTTTGGTTCGAGTTCCCCGAACATATAAAGGCATCCATATTGATCCCGACCCTCGATTCGCTGGAGCCTCCTAGGCCATTCGCTTCGCTAAGGCCATCCAAGCTAACTTGAGCGAGCCCCCAAACACGTTGGGCTCCCGTTGATTGTGAGCTTTTGCCCTTAAAATTTGCACCATTGGTCGATGTTACCCACACATGAAGGGGACTAACTCCAAAAATCCAAAATGATTTGAAAAAAAACTACAGTCCACAGCTCGATTCTCGGCATATAAAATGACCATCCAGCTTCAATATCTTCGCACTATGGGGTTTTCAAGTTAGGCCGACACTCCAACTTGGGTTCCTTAGACCTATAGAAGGCATCCCTCTTGATCTTGGCCCTCGATTTACTGGAGTCTCCCAGGCCATTTGCATCGTCGCACGCCCAATGGAGGTTTATGCCTTAGGCAAAGGCAGACCGCAGGTGCCACAAGTCAAATGCGCAAGCCCTCACGGGTGTGCCACATGCCAAATGGAGGTTTACAGCTAGGCAGTAGGTGCCTCCCACATGCGAAATAGAGGTTTATCCCTGACCACCCCTCCCACACCCATTACAGTTGTATCCCTCAATATCACCACACTGGGCTTTCCAAGCCCGGTCGACACTTCGGCTCAGGTTACCCAGACCTATAGAAGGCATCCACATTGATCCCAGAGCCTCCCGGGCCATTTATGTTGCCAAGGCCATCTAAGCTAACTTGAGCTAGCCCCCGAACACGTCGGGCTCTCGGCGATTGAGATTTTGCCCTCAAATTTGTACCATTGGTAGATGTTCCTCGGACAAGAAGGGGACTAATGCCAAAAAAGCGAAACGATTCAAAAAAATAATAGTCCCCGGCAGGGTTCTCGACTTATGAAATAGCCATCCGGCTTTAATATCTCCACACTGGGGGCTTTCCAAGCCCGATAGACACTCTAGCCCTAGTTCCCTGGACCTATAGAAGGCATCCATATCGATCTCGGCCCTCAATTTACCGGAACCTCTCGGGCCACTCGCTTCGCTAAGGCCATCCAAGCTAACTTGAGTTGGCCCCCGAACACGTCGGGGTCCTGATGATTGTGAGCTTTTTTGCCCTCAAGGTCGCACCATTGCTAGATGTTACCCATACATGAAGGGTAGTAATGTCAAAAAATGAAAACAATTCAAAAAAACTACAGTCCCTAACTCGGTTCCCTGCCAACGAAATGGCCCTTCGGCTTCAATATCTCTGCACTGGGGGCTTTTCGAGCCTGACCGACACTCCAACCTAGGTTCCCTTGACCTATAGAAGGCTCCCATATTGATCTCGGCCCTTGGTTCATTGGATCCTCAGAGGCCATACACTTCGCTAAGGCCATCGAAGCTAACTTGAGCTAGCCTTAGAACACATGGGGCTCGCAGCGACTATGAGATTTTGCCCTAACATTCGCACCATTGATAGATGTTACCCATATATGAAGGGTAGTAATGCCGAAAAATAAAAACAATTTGAAAAAACTGCAATCCCCGGCTCAATTCCTAGCCTATAAAACGGCCCTCCGGCTTTAATGCCTCCATATCGGGGGCTTTTCAAGCCTAGCTGACACTCAAGGCATCCACATCAATCCCAGTCCTCAATTCGGTGGAGCCTCCCGGGCCATTCGCTTCACCAAGGCTATCCAAGCTAACTTGTGCTAGCCACCGAACACGTCGAGTTCCCGATGACAGTGAGCTTTTTCCCTAAAATTTGCACCATTGGTAGCTGTTACCCGGATAATAAGGGGACTAATGCCAAAAAATTGAAATGATTCAAAAAACTGCAGTCCCTAGCTCAGTTCTCAGCCTATGAAACGGCCATCCGGCTTTAATATTTCTGCACCATGGGCGTTTCAAGCTCTGCTGACACTGCAGCTCAGGTTCCCTAGACCTATAGGGGGTATCCATACCAATCCCAGCCCTCGATTAGTCAAAGCATCCAGGGCCGTTCACTTCACCAAGGCAATCCAAGCTAACTTGAGCTAGGACCCGAACACGTTGTGCTCCAAGTGACTATGAGCTTTTCCCCTCAAATTCGCACCATTGGTAGATGTTACCCATACATGAAGGGGACTAGTGCTGAAATCCAAAACAATTCAAAAAAAATGCAATACTTGGCTCAATTCTCGACCTATGAAATGGCCATCCGGCTTCAATATCTCTGCACTAGGGCTTTTGAACCCCAACCGACACTCCGGATCGAGTTCTTTGGACCTATAAAAGGCATCCATTTGCCCAACCCATATCCCCCCACTGCCTACCCGCGCCCTTGACAGTAAGTGCTAGGCAAAACTTGGTGTGGCACCGATCCTCGGTCTCGGTCGATCGAGTCATCATTAGCCAAGTTTTGACTGGCTCTATCGACGTCAACGGTACCCATGAGCAGTGGGAGACATGCTAGGCGAGCCATCCCCTCCCCCTTCCCCCCCTCCATGCCCATTGCTCACTCGCGCTATCAACGGTGTGTGTTAGGCCTAACTTCGCATGGCGGTGATTCTTAGTCTCCACCGATCAAGTCATCATTGCATCAAGTTTGGCCTGACTTAGTCAATGTTGATAGCACGAGTGAGCGTGTTATTAACGGTGCTTGTTGGGCCTGGTTTGGCATGGCGCTGATCGAGTTGTCGTTGCATCAAGTTTGGATCCACGCTATTGACGGTGCATGTCGGGCCTGGCATGGAGAGATGACGATTCTCAATCTCAGCCGATCGAGTCATCGTGGCATCGGGTTTGGCCTGGCGAGTCAATGTTAATGGTGCGAGTGAGAGTGGGGTATGGAACTCAATGGACCCTTACATGCCCATTGCTCACCTGCACTATTAACGATGTGTGTTGGGCCTGGCTTGACGTGGCGCTAATTCTCTGTCTCGGCCGATTGATTCGTTGTTGCGTCGAGTTTGGTCTGGCTCAGTCAACGTTAATGGCGCGGGTCAGAAGTGGGCATGACACTCAATGGACCTTTACATACCCATTGCTTGCCAGTGCTCTTAACGGTGCATGTTTGGCCTAACTTGGCGTGGTGCCGATTCTCGGTCTAAATCGATCGAGTGGTCGTTACGTTGGGTTGGTCCAGCACAATCAACGTAACAGGTGCGTGTGAGTGCGGGAATGGCACTCAATGGACCCTTCCATACCCATTCCTCACAGGTGCTCTTAACGGTGCATGTCAGGCCTGACATGGTGTGGCATCGATTCTCTGTCTCGTCTGATTGAGTCGTCATCACATCGGGTTTGGTTCAACATGGTCAACATCGAGGGCACGAGTGAGTGTGGGCATGCAATTCGATGGACCCTCCCCCCTTCCCCCCAAGATGCATTTCTTGACCATGCTCCACAATGCGGGCTGTGGCTTAACTCGATATGGCGGCGATTCCTAGTCTCGGCCTATTGAGTCATTGTTCGTCGAGTTTTGCTGTGGCTCAGCAAATGTTAAGGGTACATGAGTCGTAGTTTGAATGTTTGGGTCAGCAGTATCCTTGCTAATGTAACAAATTGTCGATCTCATCATCCTCCTCAATCGCAGTTGGAGTTTTAATTTCTTTTCTCAAGGCACGAACATGGGTTCCTATGCGGTGTACCCATGGGAACGAAATTCAAATTGTTCATTTTCATTTTAGCCTATGCATCCCATGTGCATGGGGTGGACCTCGTAGCGACATTCGTGTTCCAAGCACGTCTACTCGACTACAGTGGCCCATGAATTGCCTGCTCATGCTTTTAGATTCAGAATGTTATGTGGGCAGAGGGTGTGAAAGTATGCCCTCCATTGGCCCAATTAATGTCTTTAAGAATGACAAATGCACCTGTTTTGAGCCTTTTTTGTGTCGCCTCACCGTGGGCACAGTGGGTTCGTGCGGGCACTAACGTCGCAAAGGAATGATACCTGGTTGATTCTACCAGTAGTCATATGCTTATCTCAAAGATTAAGCCACACATGTGTATGTATGAACTAATTCAGAATGTGAAACTGCTAATGGCTCATTAAATCAGTTATAGTTTGTTTTATGGTATCTACTACTCGGATAACCGTAGCAATTCTAGAGCTAATACATGGACCAAGCTCGGTCGACACTCAGGCTCGGGTTCCCCGAACCTATATAAGGCACCCATATTGATCCCGACCACTGATTTGTCGGAGCCTCCGGGTCCACTCGCATCACCAAGGCCATTCAAGCTAACTTGAGCTACCCCTAAACACGTAGGGCTCCTAGTATTGGTGAGCTTTTGCACTCATATTCGTACCATTGATAGATGTTACCCATACATGAAGGGTAGTAATGTAAAAAAACTAAAATGATTTGAAAAAACTGCAGTCTCTGGCTTAGTTCTTGGCCTAAGAAATGGCCCTCCGTCTTCAATGTCTCTGCACCTGTGGCATTTCGAGCCCTGTCGGCACTCCGTCATGGGTTCCCTGGACCTATAGAAGCACCCATATCGATCCTAACCCCTGATTCGCTAAACCCTCCAAAGCCATTCGCTTAGCCGGCACTCCATCCAAGTTAACTTGCCCTAGCCCCTGAACACGTCTGGCTCCCGGCGATTGTTAGCTTTTTCCTCCAAATTCGTACTATTGATAGATGTTACCCCTACGTGAAGAGTAGTAATGCTAAAAAACTAAACCGATTCGAGAAAACTGCAGTCCCTGACTCGGTTCCCTGCCTATGAAACGGCCCTCCGGCTTTAATATCGCCACACCGAGGGCTTTTTGAGCCCGACCGGCAATCTAGGACAGTTCTTCGAACCTATAAAAGGCATCCATATCAATCTTGGCCTTCGATTTGCTGAAGTTGCCTGGGCCATTCGCTTCGCCAAGGCCATCCCAGCTAACTTGAGCTAGCCCCCGAACATGTCGAGCTCTCGACGATGGTAAGCTTTTCACCAGGGGCTTTTCGAGCCCGGTCGACACTCTGGCCAAGGTATCTCGGAGCTATAGAAGGAACCCATATCGATCCCAACCCCTGATTCGCCGGAGCCTCCAAGGCCTTTTGCTTCGCCATGGCCATCCAAGCTAACTTAAACTAGCCCCCGAACATGTGGGGCTCCCAGTGACTATGTGCTTTTGCCCTTAAATTTGCACCATTCATAGTTGTTCCCATACATGAAGGGTAGTAATGCCAAAAAATCAAAATGATTTGAAAAAACTGCAGTCCCCGACTCAGTTCCTAACCTATAAAACGGCCATCTGCTTCAATATCTTCGCACCGGCGGCTTTTTGAGCCCGGTCGACACTCCAGCCCTGGTTTCCTAAACCTATAGAAGACAACCATATCAATCTAGGCCCCTGATTCACCAGAGCCTCTAGGGCCATTCATTTTGCCAAGGCCATCTAAGCTAAGATGAGCTAGCCCCCAAACACATTAGACTCCCAATGACTGTGAGCCTTTGCCCTCAAATTCGCACTATTAATAAATGTTACCCATACATGAAGGGTATTAATGTCGAAAAACCAAAATGATTCAAAAAAACTACAGTCCCAGACTCGATTCTCAGCTTATGAAATGGCCCTCCGGCTCCAATATCTTTGCACCGGAGGCTTTTCGAGCCCGATCAGCGCTCCGGCCCTTCCCAAATCTATAAAAGGCACCAATATCGATCCCAACCTCTAAGGCCATTCGATTCGCCAAGGCCATCCAAGCTAAATTGAGCTAGGCCCCGAACACGTCCGGCTCCCGACAACTATGAGCTTCTGCACTCAAAGTCGCACCATTGTTAGATGTTACCCATTCATGAAGGGTAGTAGTGTCGAAAAACTAAAATAATTTGAAAAAATTCTAGTCCCCGACTCGATTCTCAGCCTATTATATGGCCCTCAAGCTTCAATGTCTCTGCATAGGGGGCTTTTCGAGTACGGTTGGCACTTTGGCCCGGGTTCCTTGGATGTATAGAAGGCACCCATATTGCGGCCCCTAATTCGTCGAAGCCTCCGGGAACATTCGCTTTGTTAAGGCCATCCAAGCTAACTTGAGCTAGCCCTTAAACACGTCGGGCTCCTGGTAACTGTGAGCTTTTGCCATCAAATTCGCACCATTGATAGATGTTACCTATACATAAAGCATAGTAATGCTAAAGAACCAAAACAATTCAGAAAAACTATAATCCCAGGCTCAATTCCCGGCCTACGAAGTGGCCCTTCGGCTTCAATGTCTCCGCACCGGGGGCTTTTTGAGCCCGGCCAGCACTCCGGCCCCAGTTCTCCAGACCAATAAAAGGCACCATATCTATCCCAGCCCCTAATTCGCTGGAGCTCTGGGGCCATTTGCTTCTCCAAGGCCATCCAAGCTAACTTTAGCTAGCCCCCGAACACGTCCGGCTCCTGGCGACTGTGAGCTTTTGCCCTCAAAGTCGCATCATTGATAGATGTTACTCACACATGAAGGGTAGTAATGCTGAAAAACGAAACGATTTGAAAAAACTACAGTCCCCAACTCGGTTCATGGCCTATGAAATGGCCCTCCAGCTTCAACATCTCAACAATAGGAGCTTTTCGACCCCGGCTGGCACTTTGACCTATTGTTGCTAGGCTTTTGGTGGGCGCAGGCAGCCCACAGATGTGCCACATGCCTAAAGGAGTTTTATCCCTGCGTTGGGCAGGCAGCTCGTAGGCGCGCCCCATGCCTAAAGGAGTTTTATCACCGTACTGGGCGCAAGCAGCTCGCAGGTCCAACAAGCCTAACACGCAGGTCCCCGCAAGCGCGCCACATGCCTAATGGAGGTTCATGAAGGTTAACGATGATGTTAGGGACTCCAGAGACATCGTTGGGGTCTCTAGAAGAGTTATCTTTTCTATTTAATAGCCACCCACCCTAAAAATGACTCAGTTGAAGGTACGGTCCTGTGGTTGGAAGAGCACCGCATGTCACGCAGTGTTCAGTGCTCCCCTGGCGGCCCATGAAAATTCAAAAGACCGAGTGCCTTCCATGCCCGATTGTACTCATAATCGCATCAGGTCTCCAAGGTGAACAACCTCTGGTCGATGGAATAATATAGGCGAGGGAATTGGGCAAAATGGATCAGTAACCTCAGGAAAAGGATTGGCTTTAAGGGTTGGGCTCAGGGGTCCTAGTCCCGTAGCCATCTGCTGTCAGTGGACTGCTTGAGCTGCTCCCGCGGTGCGGCAGTGCACAGGCAGGAGTGCCGTAGGTCAAGTGGAGGTTCATCACAGGGCTAGCCAATGCATAGGCAAGAGGCGAGGCGGGGCAGCCCGTGGGCTGCTGGCGCACTATACGCACAGTAGAGGTTTTCCGCTTTGCTAGACAGCACCCGGGCCTAGGCAGCCTGCTAGCACACCGCATGCCTGATAGAGGTTTATAATTGGGATGGGCAGTGCGTAGTCTGCTGGTGTGCGGCACGCCCAATAGAGCTCTCTCGTTGGGCTGCTGACGTGCCGCACGTCCATCGGAGGTTTACAGCTTTGTTGGGTGCATGCAGCCCATGGAGGTTTATCGTTGCACTCGACTGGCCAAGGTGCCACAAGCCAAATAAGTAGGCCCTCGCGAGCGCGCCACATGCCAAATAGAGGTTTATGCCTTGGCAGCAGGGGTCTTCCGCATGCCAAATACCGATTTATCCCTGGTCATCCCTCTCATGCCCATTACAACTGTATCATTCAATGTCTCTACCTCTGGGGCTTTTCAAGCGCGGCTGACACTCCCACTCGGGTTCCCCAAACATATAAGATGAACCCATATCATTCCTAGCCCCCAATTTGTTGGAACCTCTGGGGCCATTCGCTTCACCATGGCCATCCAAGCTTAACTTGAGCTAGCCCCTGAACACGTCAGGCTCCCGACAACTGTGAGCTTTTGCCCTCAAATTCACACCATTGATAGATGTTACCCATACATGAAGGCACCCAATGCTAAAAAATCAAAACAATTTGAAAAAAAATAGTCCCCGACTCAGATCTCAGCCTATGAAATGGCCCTCCGGCTTTAATATCTCGCACTAGGTTCTTTTCGAGCCCGGTCGACACTTCGGCTCGGGTTCCCAAGACCTATAAAAGGCACCCATTTAAATCCCGACCCCCCGATTCACTGGAGCCTCCTAGGCCATTCGCTTCACCAAGGCCATCCAAGCTAACTTGAGCTAGCCCCCGAACACGTCGGGCTCCAAGTGATTGTGAGCTTTTGCCCTCAAATTTGTACAATCGATAGATGTTACCCAGACATGAAGGGTAGCAATGCCGAAAAACCAAAATGATCCAAGACATCTGTTGTCTCCAACTCGGTACCTGACCTATGAAACGGCCCTCCGGCTTCAATATCTCCACACCGGGGCTTTTCGAGCACGACCGGCATTCCAGGTCGGGTTCCTTGGACCTATAGAAGGCACCCATATTAATCTTGATACCCAATTCGTCGAAGTCTCTAGGGCCATTTGCTTCGCTAAGGCCATCCAAACTAACTTGAGGTAGCCGTAGAACAAGTCGGGCTCCCGGTTACTATGAGCTTTTGCCCTCAAATTTGCAGTATTGGTAGATGTTACTCGGACAAGAAGGGGACTAATGCCGAAAATGTGAAACGATTTAAAAAAACTACAGTCCCCCGGCTCAGTTCCCAGCTTATGAAATGGCCATCCGACTTCAATATCTCCGTACCGGGGCTTTTCAAGCCTGGACAACACTCTGGCTCGAGTTCCCCAAACCTATAAAAGGCATCCACATTGATCTTGGCCCTCAATTTTCTAGAGTCTCCTGAGCCATTCGCTTCGCCAAGGCCATCCAAGCTAACTCAAGCTAGCCCCCGAACATGTCGGACACTCGGCGACTGTGAGCTTTTTCCTTCAAATTTGCACCATAGGTAGATGTTACCCGAACAAGAAGGGGACTAATGCCCAAAAAGCAAAACGATTCAAAAAAAGTGCAGTCGCCGGCTCGATTCCCGGCCTATGAAACGGTCATCCAGCTTTAATATCACCACACCGAGGGCTTTTCAAACCCGGTCAACAGTCCGACTCGGGAACCCAAACTTATAAAAGGCATCCATATTGATCCAAGCTCTCGATTCACAGTAGCTTCCCGGGCCATTCGCTTCGCCAAGGCCATCCAAGATAACTTGCGCTAACCCCTGAACACGTCGAGCTCCCAGTGACTATGAGCTTTTGCCCTCAAATTTGTACCATTGATAGATGTTAGCTATACATGAAGGGGACTAATGCCAAAAATCCAAAATGATTCCATAAAACTACATCGTTGGCCAGATTCCTAGCCAATGAAATAGCCATATAGCTTCAATATCTCCGCACCGAAGGCTTTTCAAGCCCAACTTACACTTCGAATCTAGTTCCCCAGACCTATAGAAGGCATCCACATCGATCCTAGCCCTTGATTTTCCAAAGCCTCCAGGGCCATTCGCTTCGCTGAGGCCATCTAAGCTAACTTGAGTTACCCCCGATCACATTGGGCTCCTAGTGACTGTGAGCTTTTGCCCTCAAATTCACACCATTGGTAGATGTTAGCCATATATGAAGGGGACTAAGGGCAATAATCCAAAATGATTCGAAAAAGCCACAGTCCTTAGCTCGGTTCCTGGCCAATAAATAGTCATCCAACTTCAATATCTCCGCATCGGGGGCTTTTCAAGACAAGCCGACACTTTGGCTCGAATTCCTTGGACCTATAGAAGGCATCCACAATGATCCCGACCCTTGATTTGATGGAGCCTCTCGGGCCATTCTCTTCGCCAAGGCCATCCAAGCTAATTGTGAGCTAGCCCCTAAATACATTGGGCTCCCGGCGACTGTGAGCTTTTGCCCTCATAATCATACTGGGGGCTTTTCAATCCCAGTCAACACTATAGCACGGGTTCCCTAGACCTATAGAAGCCATCCATATCAATTTAGCCACTCAAGTCGCTGGAGCCTCCCGGGCCATTCGCTTCACCAAGGCCATCCAAACTAACTTGACTTAGCCCCCGAACACGTCGAGCTCCCGGCAACTATGAGCTTTTACGCTCAAATTCACACCATTGGTAGATGTTACCCATAAATGAAGGGGACTAACTCCGAAAAAGGGAAACGATTCAAAAAACTGCAATCCCTGGCTTAGTCCTCGGCCTATGAAACTGCCATTCGGCTTCAATATCTTTGCACTAGGGGCTATTCAAGCCCGGTCGACACTCTGGCTCGGGTTCCTCGGGCCTACAGAAGGCATCCATACCGATCCCGGCCCCTGATTAGCTGGAGCATTCGGGGCCATTTATTTTGCCAAGGCTATCCAAGCTAAATTGAGCTAGCCCCCGAACACGTTGAGCTCCCGACGACTGTGAGCTTTTGCCCTCAAATTTGTATCATTGGTAGATGTTACCCATACATCAAGGCGACTAATGCAAAAAATCCAAAATGATACTAAAAAACTACAGTACCCGGCTTGATTCCAGACCTATGAAATGGCCCTCCGACTTTAATATCTCCGCACCACCCAATAGAGGTTTCTTGCCCAGGATAGGATGGAAGGCACGTGGGCTGCTGGCGCACTGCATGCGAAATAAAGGTTTTTACTAGGTCAGGCAGCCACCCCATGCCCGATCCTGGCCCCTGATTAGTCAGAGCATCCGGGGCCATTCACTTCACCAAGGCCGTCCAAGCTAACTTGAGCTAACCCCCGAACACGTTAGGCTCCCAGCGACTATGAGCTTTTTCCCTCAAATTCCCACCATTCGTAAATGTTACCCATACATCAATGGGACAAATGTCAAAAGTCCAAAACGATTCAAAAAAACTATAGTCCTCGGCTTGGTTCCCGGCCTATAAAACGGCCATCCAGCTTTAATATCTTCGCATCGGGAGCTTTTCAAGCCCGGATGACACTTTATCTTAGGTTCCCTGGACCTATAGAAGGCATCCATGCCAATCTCGACCCCCGATTAGTTGGAGCATCCGAGGCCATTCGCTTCGCTAAGGCCATCCATGCTAACTTGAGCTAGCCCCGGAACATGTCGGGTTCCCGGTGACTATGAGGTTTTGCCCTCAAATTTACACCATTGGTAGATATTACCCGGACAAGAAGGGGACTAAAGAAAAAAAAGCAAAACGATTCAAAAAAACAGTAGTCCCCAGCTCGATTCTTGGTCTATGAAATGGCCATCTGGCTTCAATATCTCTACATTGGGGGCTTTTCAAGCCCGGCTGACACTCCGGCCCGGGTTCCCTAGACCTATAGAACGCATTCATACTGATCCCAGCCCCCGATTAGCCAAAGCTTCCAGGGCCATTCGTTTCGCCAAGGCCATCCAAGCTAACATGAGCTAGCCCCAGAACAAGTCAAGCTCCTGGCGACTGTGAGCTTTTGCCCTCAAATTGGTACCATTGGTAGATGTTACCCACACATGAAGGGGACTAACGCCAAAAATCTAAAATGATTTGAAAAAATTACAGTCCTCAACTCGTTTCATGGCCTATGAAATGGCCCTCCGGCTTCAATATCTCTGCACCACCTAATTGAGCTTTCTGGTCCTGGCCAGGTGAAATATCCA